>CM037011.1:9337449-9417887 GCA_020875875.1 Dioscorea alata
AATGCATTATGATCTTTACATTCAACATTTTTCTGCGTAATGTCCTACACGTTCAAATCAAAGCATATACAAAAACAAAAAACTCCAAATAGAAAAATCCAAATGGAGAGTAGTTTCCTAATCAAAATCTTGCCATCATTCAACAATTGTCAAAAATAAGAATTCAATATTATGGTATTCATAAATAAATTATTCAGTTAAAAAACACATTAAAAAAAATGAATTCAGGAAATTGTTTGATAAAAAAAAGAAGTCATGACTTGTGGTCTGGAGCAAGTTTTGAATTAAGAGAGGTTGGAGGGCTTTGACAACAATTGTTATGTTAGGTCTAAAGTCAGCTTCATACTGCACACATAATGCTGCAACTGCTGCCAACTTCAAGCAATAAATTATAAATTTATTAAAAATTCCACTTTCATAATTCAATCAAATTACATTGTAATTAAAATTTGGAATAATAGCTAAATTAGAGCAGCTTCTATTTTAATCTCAATCTATACTTGATATAAAGATTGAACTTTTATATACCTTAGCAACAGCCTTCGGAGGGTATTCATTGTTTAGCTTTGGATCAACACATTGTTTAATATTGTCTTCACTAAATCTTGGAGTGGCCTGCAAATTAGTGATTCAATTTCAATCAAGAGATTTGATAAGAATTATAGAAGGAATAAGAGCTAAAGGGAGTAAAAGAACTCACCCAAGTTACAAGACTTTGTTGTCCCTTTGGCAGTGTATGATCTACTGGTTTTCTTCCTGTTAGAAATTCCAAAAGAACAACACCAAAACTATACACATCATTTTTCTGAGTTAATTGTCCAGTCATTGCATACCTAAAAATAATTAGATGGATGATAAGTGAAAATGATATTTAGTTATACATTCTGATTGAAGTTCGGAAATTTAATAGTTGAAAAATATTACGCTAGTGCATGGTGGTCGAATGTCCCAAAAGAAATAGAAAAAAATATGGGAAAAAATATGTTTTATTTCCCTGTTGAAAAAATAAAGGTAAATATAAATCACAATCAAAAAGAAAAACTATGACAACAAAAATAAATAGAAACAAGGAAATGGCTTACTCTGAAGAATCGATTTGCGCATTATGATCTTCATTAAGCTGATTTACAGATAATTGAATCACCTCCCAATACTACATAGACATATCCACTTCCTTCGAGCTTCAAAAAGGAGGAAAACATCAAACACTAATAAGAAATAGTTTATGTAATTGAGTTGATCACTGATTCTAAATGATCACTGAATTAATAGTTTTAAGAAAAACTATTAATTCCATGTTTAATCGAAGAAATCTCTTTAAATATTACTTCATCAGATATAATAGATAGTTTCATATATATATATATATATATATAATGGATGCTTTTGGCCATTAATTACTTTTTTCTTGCAAATCAATACACCAGTTGACAATTTCATATCTTACTAGACATTCAGTTCCTAGCTATTCTTTGATATATTTCTACTTTCCAAACTAGAGTGTGGAAGATGGGGCCATGCATATGAAAATGGAGAAAGATGGGAACCAATTCAATCGTTATTTAGAGCCTATGGTGTGCATAGAAGTTGTATCAGTAGCCGATACTGCTGGAGAGTTGTTTTAAGCTTGACCAATGTCTCAAGCTGGCTATACTTTCTTTTGATTAAAACTAATGGTGTCTATTAAAATTTTGAACATAGTTTGTTCTGATCTATAAAACAAGAACAAGATGATTAAAAATAATAATAATAAAAAAGAACAAGTTCTTCACCATGGCCACAAAAAATGACATATTTTTTTTAACTCAAATTCGAGCTATGTAGGGTTTAGCTTGCATATATATCTACAAAATGGATAATTACAATTATACACATGTAAAAACCATATTTGCTAATATACCCCACTATGAGAACTAAACTAAATAATTGAAATTAAAAAAATAATAACCAAATTACCACTCAATCTATTCTCTTCATCCATCTTATGAAGAGAAAGAGAATACAAAGATCGAGGGCTAATTTATCCTTTTATAGGAATTTTAATTTATACAGGCTAATAGCTATGTTTGTTGGGAATATACAAGCATATTATCAATTACCTACTTTTATAGGGGCACACAAGTAATGTCTCAAAAAAATAAAAAAATAATCGAGCCCAATGAAATTTTAGCATGTTTACTACTCTGTTTCAACAGAATCACATCTTCTACACACTTTTTATCATTAGTTTATAAAGCATGTTAGAATTTAAAAATATGCAAAAACTAAGCAAACTTACAAAATGAAGCATATATGACATACCTCAGGCAACTTCTGTCTGAATAAAACTTCAAGTCTGGAATCAAGTGTATTCTCCAAAACAAGTTTCCCATCTTGTGAAGCCAATACAACGCCTCCAGAACTGGTAAACCAAAAATAATTATATTATTTTAGGCATATAATGGATAAAGTTGCAAAAATATATCCCACATTAAGCTAGATTAAATAAAACCAAATATAACCTAAATAATTATATATATGAAATCTTTAAATCATCATAGCATTTCTGGAAAAAAATTCACATAGTTATGCTCAAGTTCCAATATAGAAAAGGACCTCGAAGTTTAATATATGATGCAGTTATTTATATATTTGATCATGAGATATGTGCATTTATAATCACTATGATAGACTGACCAAGATAGAAGGCCTCTTTCAATAGTAACTTTAGGAGAATGAACCTTTGCTTTGCTTTAGGATAGAACTATAATAAGCATATGAAAGAGGCATTGGCTGACCGTAAAGAAGTAAAATTAAACCAGTTCAACAATTGGTATTCTAGAAACCTTTTTTCTTGATAGGGGTGGCATGGGAGCAAATTTAGGAACCTTATGGTTGATCATCATCATTGACACGTCTTTGACTGAGATTTATATAAAAATTTCATGCAAATATTAGAACATAGATCAATCAAACAGTGAACTGCTGAAGTTGCCAAGAACGAAGAAGTAAGAAATTACTATAGCAAATAAGCAACATAAGAAGCACAATAAAATACAATAGGAATTTATTCATTCATGCATATATATTCAGCTCTCAAACTAAAATCCAAGTGTTGCAACTAAGTATTGAATGCAAACAATCTCTTTCATAAATTGCTGATGGTTTTAGAACATGCAAGCTAACACTTTAGAGCAAAGAAAGTGCAGATACATTTAAAAAAGAAAAAAAAGAAAAGAAAAGGGAAAAAACAAATTGGTGCATCTATATAAAGCACTCCAGGCCAAAGAATATCATTGACCTTAAGGCCATAAATGTTTGACTCTTTTTCACCACGTTACACAAATTTTGTTTTTTGGTCAACCATCACCTTTCTTGTGTATGTCCTAAATCCTACTCTGTGGTCATATGCCCACATATTCTAACTTCCCTCCATCTAAAAACAACATGCTCACCAACTTTCTCTCTTCAACTATGCATCTATAAATAGACAACATATATAATAGACCCCTCTCTTCATCACAACCAAAACATATATCAAAGAGATAATCAGAAAATGAGTGTAGAGATTCTCGACGGTGAAACAATACGAAGCTTCGTCGAATGTCTATTTTGTATGTCTAATGTCTATTTTGTTTGATGAGTTAATTTTTATAAGATTTTTCCATGTCTAAACTATTTATATTTACTACTAATTATTTCTATCCAATATCAAATAATAATAATAATAATAATAATAATAATAATAATAATAATATTTATATGATTTAAAAAAAACTCATAACAAGAAATCTCATTATTAAAATTTAATTTTAACTATATATATATATATATATATATATATATATATATATATATATATATACTCACACAAAAAGCCACATGAAACAGAGAAACATTTGACTAAATTTTTTTTTTTTACTGTGAAAAGAGTTAATAGACTACTGTTATATTGGTTGCAAGAGAGACTACAATCAGAAGCAGTGAAAAAACAATAAGAAGTTCCGAAAAAATGTATAAACTAACAGATAAAATAACAGGTTGCAAAAGCAAATAAGGTAGCAGCAATCTAAGGGGAAACACGCATAATTACCTAACACCAAAAAGTTTGAAAGAAAAAAGTATCACATAAAGAATGTAGTAAAAGTCAGTTTGTTTGAAAGACGCTTTCTTGTGATCATGTAAAGCAGGATAGTTATTATATCAAAAGGTTCAGTTGCCAGACAAAAAGAAAAGCTTATTTTTTTTTACAAAAGTTTGCAGATTAATTAGGTTTATAAGATTGAACACCTGGCAAAAGCTAAAATACAAGATAACATTGCAGTTGACATTGTGAAACCAAACAAACTTGTTTTGATAGATAACACCGTCAGGGAGGTTTCTTAATCAAAAGGGCTATTGGTTGGCAGAGGATTTGCTGTCTGGAAATCAATTCATATATTAATGCTATGAAAGCAAAGCCAAAGTAATCAACTAAAAGCAACCCTCCATAAATAACAGTTATAGTAATGCATGTCCCAGCATGATCCAATAGGAAACTGGATATAGACCCCTCTGAACAGTTTATAATTGCATATACACTCCTATTAGAAAAAAAACATATTTGCCTGTGCATATACAGTTTTGACCAAATGGATTTATCTTTAAGTATAGAAGCAAATAGTTGGGAAAGATTCATATGCTCAACCCAATTCTGATTTGTGCAAACTATAAAGCCTAGGGTCTATGATCACTGGTTTGGCCCTCTGGTACCTGAACATAGACCAAAAATATTCTCACTGACGAACATATATGCAAAAAAATTAACACAAGAATCAGAGGCAGAAGAGGAAAAAAAAACAATGGGGCTTAAAAAACCAGTGGATCAAAAACCTTATATGGGTGTACATAAATATATAAAGAGATGGAAAACTAGATCAGAATTAAACAAGGGGCAATGTGTAATAGTAAAAAAGTGAGGGAGTGAAAAGTAATTTTATGCAAATCTTGACATTTGAAAGGTTAATCAATAATAAAAAAAAATACTTAGTAAGGTTTTTACTTAAATAGGAGAAGGTGAAAATGACCACAAAATCGCTAACAAACACTACATAACAAAGTTTGTGAGGACCTTGTTAACCAAATGCTCTCCATAGACAACCTTCTCAACTATTGCAACTCCATTTACCTTCTCCTTGCAAAAATTCACTAGGTTTATACAAGCATCAAAATTTGGCTACAGACATAATATAACAAGTATAAGAACAGTATCATACGAATATTGGAGAAAGAGGTATGTGGAGTTTACCTCGTAGAAGAAAGCAATAGAAACATGATAAGTTGGAGAGTTGTTGATCACTGGATGTAAAGTGGATTCGTATATTCCATTTGACCAAATCTGGATTTCCTCTAACAGATGAATGAGTGTTTTGTTCATCTAGCCTATGAAAAAAGGTTTTATTGATTGATTAGAATACAACCTTTATCATATCACCGATGTTGCACACAAAAGTACCGGGAATTGGAACGGCAGATATCCATTCACCTGCTCAATTTCTCACCTGTATTATCAAATTTGAGAAAACAAAAGGGATTACCAAAAATGTCCCCAGTTCTCACCTTCAGGTAGACATAAACAAAACATTGTTCAGATAATAGCCATCCCTGTATAACAACATATCAAAACAACAGCAGCAAGCCCCAATCTCTTCAGTCCCAGGCCCAAATCACTTCCAAAAACCATAGGCAGTATAGGAAAAAACAATTAATTTCAGTAGAAAACCTCACCATCCTGGGTAAACAGTAGGTAGTTAGACGCACTGAGATTAATAAACCAATCCCAATTCCCTCCCTTCTTCAGCAAGATGGAAATCTAGAGTTATTGGCATCTATGTCCTTTGATGAGTTTTGAAATGATGAAAAGCATTGGTATCATATATTCTTCATAGCAAATGGAGAAACATCAAAATCTTACCACAGATGCATGTGCTTTGAATTTTGAGACGATGGAAGCATCTACCAAATCCCAAAAGTAAATAAACCCATCCTCAGATCCACTAGTTACATGAGCATCAGAGTTGGTCAAGCAGCAATCCATCTTGAATGACTACAAATACAAATAGATAAATCAACTTCAGGAATAAAAAAAATCTAGGAAGTACTCAAGTTGGCAATGTATTTTATAAACAGTGTCATTACTAACATACTGATCATACCCGACAGAAACAACAACTGTGGCATACTCATTAAACTTAATTGAATTGACCTGTGAGAAGTAAAGAAGTATATGATACTAAAACCAAACTTTTGCCCACACATCACATCATTAACAAGTGCATCAAACATTCATTAATCTCAATTTTCTTATCATTTCTAAGCGGAGACTAAAAGGAACCCTGTTGGCAATGTCAAAATTTAATAAAACAAATTAAAATAAGTTAAATTCAATTCTAGTTGCCTAACCATCTAGAGTTGAATTTAACTTATTTTACTTTATTTTATCAAATCTTGACATTATTCATACTCCTACACTACTAGAAATCTGAGAGAAAGTAAGCTTAAAAAAATGATGTAGAACAAGAAACACCCAAACTATACTAGAAATCCGAGAGAAAGTAAGCTAAAAAAAAATGATTCATCACCTGTACCACCATCGCCAAAGATCAAATTTTCTTGGGCTTGCAGGCATTGCTTAATTAGCAACAACAAAATGCTGCATACTCTCCTAATTACCTTTTACTGTTTATAATAAATATAATAGTCATCATGATATTAATAGTGTTATTATGTTTCAACAGTACCTGTGAATACTAATCATATGGATTTCTTGCAAAGTTGCAATACATGAAAGATGTGAGCATCTTATTATGAGTATGTGGACTTTTTTAAGGGATTGCCACTACACATTGTAATACGTGGAAGGTGTGAGAAATAGGAAGTCTTCCCAATCTTTATTTTACCAGGAGATAATAAAATTAAATCATTCAAATTTTATGCATATATTTTCAATTGATATGCTAGAATAAAACTTTGGGATTTAAATTTTACTAAAAAGGAAAATTAATAACATGAATGAGCTTCTAAATAAATTGATAGTATAGTTAAAACAAATGTATTTTCAATACAAAAGTTATATTAAAGTTGAAAATTAATACATTGTCATCTAAACAACAACCTTATTTTAAAGTTGAAAACAATGTACGTATTGTTAGCAATCTTGCATTATTTTTGTACTACTGAGAGTGACAACTCTCTCTCTATACACTATATTTACATGATATATATATACACAAGCTTCTTATATCTCTAATAACTTTATGGGAATGGAATAACTTCATTGGAATGGAATGCTTAAAAGAAATATATATACAGGCTTCTCTGGTCTCTAATATAACTTCATTGGAATAGAATGCATAAAGAAATATATGAAACTAATGACTTAGAAACATGATATATATACACAAGCTTCTATTATCTCTAATAACTTTATGGGAATGGAATAACTTCATTGGAATGGAATGCATAAAAGAAATATATACAAGCTTCTCTGGTCTCTAATATAACTTCATTGGAATAGAATGCATAAAAGAAATATATGAAACTAATGACTTAGAAACATGATATATATACACAAGCTTCTATTATCTCTAATAACTTTATGGGAATGCTTTCAAGAGAGACATGTGAAACTAATGAGTTTATAAACACTAGAAAAGAAATATATATATATATATACACTCAAAAATAGATGAAGAGATCTTGAATGGTCCTTCACAAATCAATGTTAAAGAACAGAGAAAACAACAGACATCATTCTTTTAGTGACTAGAACATCACTAACTGACAGAATACATGGAAATTGTCATGTTAATTAGTCCTCAAAACACCAGAGATCATTTGATGATTTAATATAGGTTATTAGAGTGTCTATAAAACAACCAAACCAACACAAATCTACAACAAAGATCAAGAAATCAAGCCAGATCTGACCTTAAACCATAGAAAAACCTAAAAACATCAACACAAATTCAAAATCCATGAACCAAAGTGATCAATACAAAGAGATTAGCCTCATATCAAAACGGATCACCATATCCAATACATCAAAATCAAGATCAAAATAGAGAGAAATCCAGATCTAGATCAACATTAAGAGAGAGATGGAGGGCTTACTGAGATATGGACGAATTCGGGATGGCAAAGGACGCTATGTTTCTCGGATCTCTCTACGGCTCCGGCGGTTCTCGGATCTCTCTACAGCTCCGGGGGTTCTCGGATCTCTCTACATCTCCGGGGGTTCTCGGATCTCTCTACAGCTCCGGCTATGAAGAAGAACGGAACTCGACAGGAGAGAGACGATGAGAAAATGGGTTGAAAATGGAAGCAATGGGCAGTGGTTAACGGAACTCAGGAGGAGAGAGACAATGAGAACATGGGTTGAAAATGGAAGCAAGAGATAGTGGTTTATATGATAATTTAATATAAAATACCTTTTAGTTATTTAACAAAACAACCTTTGCTAGCCAGATTTATATTATTTTAAATTAATAAATTATTAAAACTTTTCTTTTGTTTATCTAATTTTTTTAACAAATAAGTTTATCTAATTACTTATATATATATATATATATATATCAAGCCTACAAATGATGCACGAACTCAACATTTCATGTTAATATAATTATATTTTAATATAATTTCATGTTATGTTAAAAACTTTTTGCAATATAAAAATTTTTGTCAATAATAATTTTTATTTTAATAAATGATAAGTAGTGGCTAATACATGAATTAGCCGTTATAAAATTATTATGAAAATAATAAATGAACTTGTGTCTATAGTGGCTAATTCAAAATTTACCGCTAAAAACACATTATAGAGGTTAATATAGAAATTAGCCGCTACAAATATTATGGGTTGCTCATCTATAACGATGAATTTGAAAATTTGTTGTTATAGAGATTAAACTAATTGGCTTCACAAAAAATTGATACACAACTCTATTAGGTTGTTTTGATTTATTTATGAATAGATAAAATAAATTAAACATATTTAATATTTTTTTAAAGTGTACATTACAAAGTCTTCAAAATAAAAAATTATCCATAAAATTCAGTATAATAGAATATCTAAATAAATAAATAAATATACATAAAATTTTAAAAAAAATTTAAGTTAAAAGTTTGTGATAAAAAATTATTCATAAAATCGGGGATAATAAATTTTGTCTATTAATAATTTTTATTTAAATGAATGATACAAAATACTTAATATACGTTTTTAGCCCTTATATATTGTTTTTTAAATTATATATATATATATAGTGGTTAATACATAAATTTACCGCTATAAAAACTATTGTTAAAAGCATAATAAATAAACTTTTGTCTATAGTAGCTAATTCAAAAATTTGCCATGAAAAACACATCTATAGCGGCAAATATAAAAAATTCGCTACTATAAATATTTATAACGACAAATTTATAAATTTGCCGCTAAATTTTTTTATAAATTAAAAATTATAGTAGTGTTTATAGTAACTAATTCAAAATTTGCCTATAAAAACACATCTATAATGGCTAATATAAAAATCAGTTGTTACAAATATGATAAATGCTAATCTATAGCGATGAATTAGAAAATCCACCGCTACAGAGTTTTATATCAACAAATTTATAAATTTGCCGCTAAATTTAGTCGCTATAGCCAAACTTTCTTGTAGTGATCCTACAAGGCACAATCTTACCTTGATCATTATTCTTACTGAGTAGATTCATACACAAGTGTTGTAATTGGATTTTGCATCTTTTAGGTCGTGTTTATAATATATCTATAATATATGTTCTATTGTGTCACATTGTGTTATTTTTTTAAGACTTAACTATTAATACATCTTCCTAAAATTTATCCTTTCAACATTATAAAAATAGGCCCTCTTCAAGGAGGTTCTGTAAAATAATAACCAAAAGAATTTAAGATTATTAAAAAAGATTAAATTTTCCCCACTTTTTCTGAGAACAGTAAAAAATATTTACAAGGTTTATCTGTTAACAAGACTTTACTTATGGATATTGGTGGATAATTCTGTTATGGACCATTTGGTCAATACAATGAAATAAACATTATGGGCAATTGTTTGAGTTCTCTTTTAAATAGTTTGGAGGGTAATGATTCTGATATTCATTCTTTTGGGACTGTGGTATATCACGAAGATGCCCGCAGCACTGCAGTGGATAGTGGTCATTATCAAGATGAAGAAGAATGCAATGCAATAGCCTTTAGTAGAATCCAAGACCTGGATAAAAATGGTAATATGTATGACTTTGATGATAAAATCAGGTTCATTGAATATTAAAAAAAAAATACTACTATGTCAGTAAATTCATAAATAAAAGTTTTTAAATGGCGGCCATGTTGAGTATACTAACTAGAAATATATAATTTTTTGTAGAACTCTTCAAATAAAACTTGCCTATAGTTAATTGGCACCTAAATATTATTTAGTTTGTATTTGAGGTAAGATGTCAACTAACTTTTTCACAAATCCCCTCATCGAGTAAGAATAGATCATTGTTGGCTAATAGTTTTGTATGTGTTTGGCCTTTAAGTTGTTTGAATGATAATGCAGGTGAACATAGAATAGAGAATACTACTTGGTAGAAGTCCACTGGATTGATGCTTTACGTCAATTTAATTGTGGATTTAGGCTTGTATTCTTGTGCCTAAGCACTTACATGAACATGAAGCTATGTCAAGCCTATATGTATATTTGAGAGGAATTTACCTATTGGTAATTCACTCACTTTTTTTTTATTTTAATTTTAAATATGCCCTTATGAAATTAGATCGCAAAAGTTTAGAATGCTATGGTTTGTCCGAAGTCCTCAACTCATGTGTTTTGCAAGGTTGTTGTGCCTGTTAAATTTTTCTTAAGACATTTTGAAGATAGAGCACTGACTAAATAACTTTTTTTTAGCAGAAAAAAACTCTATACAACAACACGGTAGGCAATACCACAAATACCAATGAAAACACAATATTGTTAAAATCCAAATCCATTTAAAATTCTTGAATTCAAAACTGACCCATCCAAAATTTCATCAGAAGAGTCTAATTAGCAGGTGTGATTTAATATTTAATTAAATGTTTATTCATACAGCTTTACAGAATTAATTCCTATTTATTTGAAATAGCCATAGTCATAACATTAACGACTTCAATATATTGGGCTTCACAAATCCTAAAAAGTTCTCATATCAACAATAAAAATTATAAATTATAGAATATTTGTTAATATGAAAGAAAATATTGAATATTTGTATATTTAATATAATTCAAATAAAAAAAATGAAATGTTCGAAATATGTAATTCCAAATCAAATAATTGTTAGATAAGCCAAATTTGAAAGTTGACATGTATGCATAAGTTCACACAGTATATGTTCAAAAAAACTTTTGACCAAAAAAAAAAAAAAGATTTTTACTATATGCTAGCCATTAATCTAAAAGAAAATATGGCAAATATGTGTTTGGAGGCCTCTTAACCCTCGGCAATAGGAATAGATAGTGAGCTCCTTGTTAATTACTTGGTTTAGGGGATCCAAATATCATTCTTTATAAGCAACGAATGTATTCTTCCATCAAGAATGCATGTTTTACTATGACAGTTACAAAAGGGAGAAGTTTTAGATGAAATACTGGACCACATTGGTGAAAAGACATTAGATATACATACAAATTCGAAGAAGTTAACACATGGACATATTAATGAACAATTGTAAAATTATTATTTTTAGATAACATGCTTTCATTTAGTTACTTAAAACAAAATATAAAAATGCGATTTGATATTAATACATGACAAAGCAACCAACATGCCGTGCAACCAATAAAATATGAATGAACTTTTAAAACTATACAAGTCATGCTTGCAAAATAAAATCATCTGTAAATCATTTCCATATTTTGCCATAAAATTAGTACAAAGTTGGTTAGTAAATCAAATATAACTAGATAAGTTAATTTAAATAAACTTATGAAAGATTGAAAAATTAAAAATATTTTCACATTGAGGACTTTAAACAACCCCTGGACTCTAGAGAATGATAAATGCCATATCATATATATATCTTATATCTTTTTCACTTAAGTGGTCTTCAAAAGTTTTTTGATGGATGATTTGGTATTTAGTTTGTTCAATTTATATTTTAGTGTAAAACAAACACAACTCAAGCCAAAGTACAAAATGGGGAGCAAAATGGCCATGTGCAAGAGTGTGCAACATGACTGAAAACAACATTCAGAGAAATATACGGGCCTTGCATATGGCCATGTGCAGGAGTGTACATTCCCCAAACTTAAGTCCTCTAGAGAAGAATACGATAGTTTATATGATGTACATGCCCGTGTACATCAAAAAATCTAAATAGCATATTCCAGAGGAAAACATAGACTAAAGCAAGACACATTGGCAGTGCATCTCAAGAGCTGAGAAGCCAAACCATCCGAAGATATACATTGCCAAATGAAGAAATATCCGCCCATATACACCCGGCAGTATACCCCAAGACTTGTGTTTTCGAGCTATTTAGTGATCTACACAGGCAAAGTACACGCCTATGTACTTGCCTGTATACTTACTCAAGTCCTGGGGGTGTAAAGAAAAAGCTAAAAGAGTTATTCATGAGCTAGTTTTTGTAAGGTGACTTTTGGAATGTGTTTCAGGTTTTGAGGTGAATCAAATGAAGAAAAGGGAGTTCGAAGGAGTCACCAAAGTGACAATCAAAGGCAATGAAATTGGCTTACATCAATTACTAATTTTAAAACATTGAGACATGGTTCTTCTTCCATAGATAGTGTTCCTAGGCTTTATTCAATTGCTTTATGATAAACATGAACCCCGTCAAGGGGTAACTTCCTTGGGAGTTTCTATTTGATGTAGCTTGGGTTTAATTCATTTTGATATTAATTTTACTATTAATTTTCTTCAGATTATTAGGTTCATCTATGTCTTTGTATTGCTTATTTAGTGTAACAAGAGTAGTTATTTCATTTAGAATGCAAGATTGAGATCGAGATATTCATCATATAAGATCACCCATATATGAAGGGAATTAAGAGTGCGTGCTAGAGATAGGCCACCTGGGACTCTTTTAATTAGAGTTCTGTAGGGAGAGCTCCGATCTCTATTAGGGGTTTCCTAGATCTCTTTGAAATCGTGTGAAAGTATGGTTAGAAGACATTCAATTCTACCATATAATAGGATTAGGTATTCAGATGAATTGAATACTTTTGAAACCTCTCACTCTAACAATGCAAGGGTTTGATCTATATTCAATTGCAATTACTTGAATTCTAAGTGGAATCTTATTTTGACACCTTTTCCACTATTGATTACTCACTTCTTGGACTCATGATTATAGTCCTTTTCATTCTTGAATTTTAGTTGATTTAACACCCATTGATACCTTTGTTTTAGCTAGATAATGAGGTTAGAGGTTGATAAGTGCTTGTGTTATAGTAACACGAAGCGGTATTATCTTACAATGAGCATCTCTTTTATCAGATTTTTATCACTAAATGGTGTGCATTTTTGTGCTTTTGTGGATTGTAGGTTTGTGGAGCTAATTTGGAGAAAAGGAACGAAGTTAGATCGTGTTCGCCGTTGTCGGGGAGTTTTCTGACTAATCAAGGAACAAGGCATTAGCATAAACTTGTGAGTGTGTGCTAACCTCCTTTGGAGAGGCACAAAGGCAGTCACATTCACAATAAGTCTAGCTCGTGTTAACAAGGAGAACTTCGCCAATAAGGAGATTTGAAGCAATCAGCACGATCTACCATTGATTGTGTGCCCAATTCAATGGCCTCGATGAAAAACAACGAATTCGGGAGCGTTTTCGGCAAGTACTGCAGCAAGTTGATGTAGCAAAACACTGTAGCAAGCTACTGTTCACTTTCAGCTGAAATTCAGAAAACCAGAGAGTTCACACGGCGTGTGGAAATTCCACACGGCCGTGTGAAATCCCGATAAGTCCAATTTTAAAGCCGCGACTCAACATTATAAAAGCCCGATTTGGAGACTTTTTACATATCTGTTTTTTGACCTATCTTTCTACCCAACTTCTGGAAAGCACGACTAGGGTTTCGGAGAGGACTTCGTGGAGGTTCGGAGCGCGTCATCGGCATCGTCCGACGTCCGGTGGCCGCACAAGACAACGACCACACCATACCCAAGGGGGTTTTCATCAATGCTTTCAATTTGTGCTTTCTTTTATATTTTGATGAATTTGTATAGCTCCATGAGGAGCTGAACCCCTAGTGGGTATTCGGATTTGTAAACCCTAGGATCATTATGTTTCTATGACATTGCTATTATGCTTTTCCATTATTGATGAATAAATTCGAGTTTCAATCTTAATTATCTCTTGTAATTGTTTTCCGTTAGCCGTGACACTGGATTGAGAACAATCTAGGTTATCCTTTGGAGGTGTGACAACTCCTATAGGGTTAGACTACTTGAGATTGAAGAGGATTGAGAGGGTGAGTCGTGAGGTAGCGGAACGTCCCCTTTCCCCTCTGGTGTGATTCTTCCTACCTCCATGTTCCATGATTTCTTAGCGGTCGAGATAGAGTGAAGTGCTAGGAGAGGAACTCTCCTGGGGCTTAGTTGCGCGAGCAACAGAGTGAAGGTTGAAGTGAATCCTAGTGCTGGGGCTTAATTTAGACTAGGATTCTTCCACCTGGACCAAAGGGTTAGAACTATACATAGGAACTGGATTTATCACTAGGAATCCCTAGAACTTAAAGCAATCCCAAGTAGTGTGAGGCTTAGGAAGAAAGACTCCCTTAAGGTTTTGTTGACAGGTCAACGAGAGTCAAGGGTCGTAGTGAAAACCTAATACCGGTGCATAGTATTGGGGTTAGTCACGGTTGACCTTAGGTTTGGGACCGTGTGTTTAAGGATATCCTCGACTCAATTAACATCAATAGGAAAATATAATAACATAGTCTTGCACTAGAAGCATAAGTCCTACGGGTAGCTTGTTCGGGTACCCTACTTCATTCATTGCTAGTCCTTCTCTATTTACTTCTTCTTGCACTCTCTTATCTCCCATCCTTCTATTTGATTTCTTGTCTTTTATATTTCCTTTCATATTCACTCATTAATTCTCTTCACACTCACCGTACATCACTTAGCTAATTAGTGAAATCTTGTGTCTTAAATCCCTATTCCCTATGGATTCGACTACCCACTCACCAAGGTAAATTTATTACTTCGACAAGCCCGTGCACTTGCGGGATACACGCAAGGGGTCATGTCAGAGCTAGTATTATTTAGCTCATATATATTCGACAACTCTATTCACACACAATATTACTTAATAACCAGTATAAGATGAGTAGTATGCACAACACCACAAGCACATCACGTTTTTGACACTGTTGTGGGGTACTAAATTTATTTGGAATGCTCTTATTTGTTAGACTAGCTTGTTCTTACTTTTGTTTCCTTTTATTATTATTTTTTTATCTTTACATTATTTTATTTTATTTTATTTTATTTTTTTTTTTTTTTGAGGATTTGCTATTGGTCTTATTTCATTTGATTTACTTTTAAGAGATTGTGAATGACCCAATCTAACACATCAAAACCCATCGAGCAAGATCAAGAAATTAAAAAAAAAAATTGAATAGAAAAGTGAGATAGTTGGCATAAGAATTTTATAGAAAAGAAGCAGTAGTGATTGCCTTACAAGAGGTGCAACATAGAACGTTGGTTGATTATGCTACACCTACTTTGGAGGGTACCCATTCGAGCATAGTGCAACATACCATGATGGAATACACATATGAGCTCAAGCCGGCAATCATTCAAATGGTTCAACAATTATTTTCTTTCCATTGATTACAGGACAAGGACTACAATTCTCATCTTAGTACTTTCCTTTAATTGTGTGACATGTTAAAGCTTAGTGGAGTTTTTCCTTTTTCACTGAAGTTAAGAGCCAGGGAATGGTTGCAAACTTTTCCAAGGGCCTTAGTGACAACTTAGGATAAATTTTCTAAGTTGTTCTTGACTAAATACTATCCATCGGGGCAGATGACCAAGCTTTGCCATGATATTGCCTCCTCCATTCAACAAGATTGTGAGACATTTTATGAGGCATGGGAACATTACATGTATTTGTTAAGGTGTTGCTTACAACATGGTTTGCTAGGATGGATGGTAGTGCAAAAATTCTACCAAGGTTTAACTCCATGCGCCCACCAAACAATTGATGCAATAGCTTGAGGGGCAGTAGCGAATATGACACTTGAAAAGGCAAGATAACTTTTGATGACATGGTGATGAATAGTTATCAATAGACTACTAGAGGCAAGATAGTGAAAATAGGGGGTGCATTTGAGGTAGATGCTTTGATGGCTTTGGCAGCTCAAGTTGAGTGTTTGAGGAAGAAAATAGATGGGATGATGTCATTGAGTGCGGCAACCGTTATGGTTTGCGAGAATTGTAGTGGTGGGCACCACACCTGATTGTCCCATTGTTAAATACATCTTTAGGGCAACATGAACAAGTTGATTTGGTGACTGGAATTACCCAAATATAGCATGGTGTAGTCAAGGGAAACAATGACCAAATCAAGCATGAGTTCGGGCTAATGCATACGGGCAATACCTAGCTATCACCATCACATATGAAGCTATTTTTAGGATGAAGCTTCACTTTTCATTCCCAAATCTTAGTCCAAACAAACACAATTGAAAGCATTTTACTCATAAATAGCAAAAAGGAATATTGGCATATAATCACTTATAAACTAAATGCATACATGAACAAAATACGTGTTTCAAGTTCCGTAAGCAAACCGTTTCATAACTTTGTGAGAAAAAAGCAAGATTATATATATATATATATATATATATAATACTCTAATACTCATATATAGCAATGCATTTAACAAAATCACCACTCACAATACAACAGAAAATCCTTTTAGCACTGTTTACTATCCCACTACTTTCTTCCCTACCTCAGAGAATTCACCACCTAACAGACACAAGAAAGGCAAATCAGGAAGAACAATCACAACATAACCAAATAATTCTACTATTGCCCTGATAAGTGTCTAAATGTATGCATTTTCTTATATGTATTTTATTATACTTAGCATGTATTTTCATAGAATTGATATCAGTTTTGTTCTTAATCTCTTGTTTTTCTCTTTGTAGGACATGATGAAGTTATGGGGAACTTAAGGATATGATTTGGACGGAAATTACTGTAGCACCAAAAGAGAGAGCTTGGAAAGTCTTGGGAAAGTTCATGCGGCCTCCATACGGCCTATATGGTATCTGTATGGATTTAGTCAAAAGAGAAGAATTCAGAGGTGTGACACTGTAGCAGGATTACTGGAGCAGAATCGTTGTAGCTAAGAATTGTAGCACCCAAGAGAAAAAAGCTGGAGAGTTTCTGGAAAAGCCATGTGGCCTACATACAACCCACATGGCACACTTATGCATCATAAATTCATCATTTCATCTACATGCGGCTCCCATATAGGCCGTATGGACTTGGGGGTATAAAAAGGCATGTTTAGAGCTGAAAAAGGGGACTTCTTCTTGGCCTTTTGGGCCACCGCCACCACACAAACTTGAGGCCTTTCGGCCATCTTTCAGTGATGATCCTTGTGGGAAATGATCACACATCATCACCAAGAAGGAGAGGAGCAAAGGAGAAGGAGTTGGTGTAAAGATCTAAGTCATCTTTGCAAATCATTCGAAGCTCCATCCATTCAAGGGGATCAAGATCATAGAGAAAGTTTTCTTGCTTCTTTATTGTATCTCTTTTACTTGTATGTTGTGCAAGTATCTCTCATCATGAGTAATTAACTTATTGTGGTGTCTGGATTTGGATGAAACCTAGGGTTCATCTTGTGTAAAAAACCTTGGATGTTGTTATTATTTAATTTCATGATTGTTTAAGATTCAATCTATTGTGCTTTGCATGTATTAAGCTACAAATGGAGAACTCCATAGTTTATTCTTGAATTTTATTTGTCAGAGCATGCTTATACTATGTCATTCATAGATTGAAAAGGGATTTTTATGTTGACATGTTGAGAGATCTGGTGTTGGTAGCCTTTAATGCTAGGTTTAAGCCGATGAAGAGCAGGCTTACTCCTATTTAGAGATTCCCTTGAACCCGTTCTAATCATAGGAGTGTTGATTTAGAAGGGATTCTGATGACCAATCGTATGGGATTAGAGGTTAGCCACCAAGAGATTAGGGTTGACCTATCTAAAAGATCTCTAGGTCTTAACTATCGTCATTACATCTTTAAACCATCCTAATTTGGGCCTTAATGATGACCCAAGAGGATCCTTTGTCCAAACACCTCCTTCTCATGCTTGACACTCCCTTGTTTATTTATTTGTGTGCTAGTAACCCGGCCAAAGATTAGTTAGTTTACTTTATTTGTTACTTTTCTCTTGGATTTGTAGGCTAGATAGTAGATGAAGAATGAGTAATAGTACTTTCTTGGCCCCATAGGGTATTACTTGGCGACCCCGTACATTTGCAGGATTCACACCATGCACATGTTACTATCCTAATACGCATAACAAGCTTGATTGTAATCATAAGACATCCAATTGAACCAAAACAAGGACCAAAGGGTTTCTAACATGAAACCCTAGAATCCTATCAATAAATCACGAATAATTGAGAAAAATATTTGGTTGTTACAGTAACACTACACTAATCCTCGACCTTAAGGATGAAGGTTACTCAAGATTTCAGCAAGATTGAAGGATACATATGAATGCTCAACTCCCAGCCATTCCTAAAACTCAACATACAAGGATGAACCCCATGGCTCAGCTCTCAAGCTTAACAAGTATTTCCCTAGATCTACCATTCAAAATACATGAAGAAAACAAGGAGAAAAACAAGAAGAATTAAAGTGCTTACTTATAGCTCAAAAGAAAGAAGCATAATATACAATGGCTTCAACCTAGCAAGAAGAAGGGATTCATCCAATGCCTTTATTCTCATCCAAGGGAATTTCAAGAGAAATGAGGAGAAAAGGGAAAGAAGAGATGGCTAAGGATTTAGGGTTAGGAAAAGACCAAAATGCTACACCAAGAGAAGAATGGGCACCACACTCAAAGATGGTCATGTACTCTAAAGCCTAGCCATGTTTAGTGCTTGATTAGGGCTTGCAATTTACAAGTTGGCTAATTTTTCGCATCAACACAAAACCCCAGTCTTGCCCGTAAAGTGTACGGGCACAAAGCACGGCTTGAACATAGCTATGCTTCTATCCCTAGATAGAAAAACGCAGAAAATACTATTCCACAACTCTGTACTCCCCAAACTAAACAAAACACTTTAGAGTACATTCAGAAAAGAAGACAAAACCAAAGAAAAAAAAAATCTATAGTATCACACATATAGACTTTTGATAGGGGCATAAGTGTGCATGGCGATCGAGTAGTAAAGTGCTAAGAAGCAAGTTATAGGTCCATAGAAAAGATTAAGATTACTAGTACTTATCCTAATCCTAAAAACTAGCTTACTCAAAATAGTCATAACATGTGCAAGGGAATATAATGAAAACAAGACAACAAGCAAGGTGAAAACGATGCCCGAGCATAACATTCGTTTATGATTTGTTAAGTACAGGAGAAAGGTTGTATAAGTATGCAATCCTATTTGAACCGAAAGAATTTCTAAAATATACTAAACCCCTCTCTCAATGGTAAATAGTAACTAATTCAATACAGTGCTGATACAGACACCCTACAATCACATTGCACTCTATGAATTCTCAATCTGAATTAGCAAGAATATCTTAGGTAGATATTCCTCATTGCGAAAAGATTATTCCTAATCCCATACAGAATACAAATGTGATTTCTCCTAAAATCTATTTCCTCTGATTGCAAAAAGTATGAAAATTACATGCAAATTCACTCAGGACGATTGAAGAAGGAGAATTCTCTGCTCCAAAGTACCCCATCTCTTGGCTTACTCACAATCCCTTCAATTACAGATTGTCTATACAAGTTGGGTATTTTTACTAGTCACAAAATACATCATACATAAGAGATAGGGTTTTTGCCAAGTTAGCAATCAAGACATATAACACACACAAATGAATTCGAACAATATGGATTGCAATTAAAAGAAATGCTAAATCATTAAGATCTACAACCAATATCAAAATAGAATAAAAATCTAAAGTTCAACTATGCTCAAGTATATAAAAAATTACCTCTCTTTTAATGGAGAGCAAGCATCCACATG
Source organism: Dioscorea alata (assembly GCA_020875875.1). Classification (NCBI taxonomy): domain Eukaryota; kingdom Viridiplantae; phylum Streptophyta; class Magnoliopsida; order Dioscoreales; family Dioscoreaceae; genus Dioscorea; species Dioscorea alata. The sequence goes on from CM037011.1 coordinate 9,357,716, forward strand.
ACAAGATATGAAGAGAATAAAATAAAACATAGAAACACCCTTCTTAATCTTACTAGAAGATGATTGCCAGAGAATGCCCAAGGAATTTCCACCGAAGCCACCAAGATGCTCTTGACGGCCACAATCTTTGCTCTCAAACATAGGTGGGCTGATTCTGCCTATAGATTTGCCTCGAAAGTTCTGGAGATCTGTCCCCTTTCTTTCCCTAGCCTTGCCATTAATTAAAACCAAGATTCCCCTAAAAACCCTTGTTAGGAATATTTATACTATGTCGCTTATGAGTTATTTACGGGGGTAAGGACACGGCCGTAAAGAGCTAGAGATGATGGGTCACGAGCCCTATGGAAAAACTTACAGTCATAAGTCCTGTACATAATGTGTTCTACCTGGTGTTACGCTCCAACTTATGGCCATGAGAGTTGTACCTTAAATTTCTCTAGATAGCCCTTGCACCCACACTTATGGGCATATGATGTACCCATAAGCTCCTCTTGATGATCCTTATGGTTCGGCTTATAGGCGTAGGTCCTGCTTGAAGCCACCATAAATTTTCTTGTGCTCCTTCATACTAGCATAAGAATACCCACAAGATTTTTTGGATGAGGGCTACGGCCCTAAGCGCGACAGCAAAGTGCCTATAAGTGAGTCTATGTTGGCCTGTTCTTGATTGACGGATCGCAAAAGAATTATATTCTCAATGTTTGTGCTTGAAAATACTTCTTTTGACTCACTTTCATCTTTAGGTACTGTGAAGCCTAAGAAGGCTAAACACACCATGTTTAGCATAGAATTTCATAGAATTTCAAAATATAACTCTAATACAACCTTAATGAGTGTACAAAATGATATAAAACAATGGACAATTGTACACTCATCATCTTTTATGTTATAAAAAAACTTGTGGCAATAACCTAATGTTCTCTACCTGAATTACTTTGATATTATCCAATCATTCTTACATGAGGAGTATAGACTTCTGCATATATAAGATTTACTACTGCAAATGCATTGGGGATATCCTTCATATACTTGAATTCAATTTCTAACTTAGACACTATTTTTAACTGAATTTATCTCCTCTCTAGATGAGAACATCATGAGGCCTATAATTATCCTTGCCAAATCTTTGTAGTATTCTCTTAATATGGCCCTTCTGTGATAAATCCAGTGGACCTTGTGAATTATCATGGTGAATCAGGATAACTAATACAAAAGATGCTTCACTAAGGTTTTTTTATCTTAAAACTCTCAGAGAGAAAGTTCATAGCTTCTTGAAAAAGCTCTACACCACTACTAACAAACAAAATTTCATCAACATGAATAACCAGAAACTATGTAGCTACCCCTACTGAACTTGTCGTTAATTGGTTTACAATAAAACCTAATGAGATGACATGATCAAACATTTGGTACAACTGATGGGGATGCATGCTTAAGCCTATATGTAGATTTCTTAAGTTTTCAAACCATTTGGTTAGTCTCATCAATAACTAACCCCTTTGTTTGCACCATATAAATAGTTTCCTCAATGTCTCCATTAAGATTAATTGTCTTTATATGCATTTGTTATAGCTCATGATCAAATTATGCCACCACTAACATAATTATTGTACAATATTCTTTTGATGAAACTAGAGAGAAAGACTTTATAATCAATGCCCTCCCTCTATGTAAATCCCTTCATAATTAGAAATGCTTTACATCTTTCAACATTTATTTGTGAATCACTTTTAGTCTTATAGATCCATATGCGTCTAATGGGTTTCTCACCTTTAATTAATGAAATAAGGTTCCAAACATCATTGCCTTCATGAATTAGATTTCCTTACCAACGTCTTTGATTCATTTATGTGAACTTGAGTCGGTAATTGCCTTAGTGAAGGTGATTGGGCCAATTCCCACTGATTCAATTATCATTTCAATTTTTCCCCAGGTTTAATATCCTAAAAGAACAACACATTTCTGGTCTTGTTGAATATTCTGGATGCTGGATCATAAAACATAAGGCCCCATGATCTTTTAAATACACAAGAAAATAGCTACTTAATGTTGTTGACTTTTTTTCTCATTAGGCTGATGAGGTATTGATAAGTTGGACCACTACAAACATGTAAATTCTTTAAGATAGGCTTCTTGCTAGTCCATAACTCACATCGGGGCCTTTAAGTAGCTTTAGTGGAAAGTATATTTAAGAGATAGATTGTGATCTTCAATGCTTCATCTTCTAGAGAGTTAGAAAATATTATATGAGTAATCATACTCTTCACCATATTTTTCAGGATTTTGTTATGCCTCTTAGAAACATCATTCATACTTGGACAACACGGTGTGGTGCACTAAAAAGAGATTCCAAACTCCTATAGGTACTGAGCAAAAGGGCTTGGATATTATTCATTTGATCCATCATGCCTATCACAGTATTCACCGCCAGGATTAGATCGAATAGATTTTATAGTCTTGTGGAGTTGATTTTCGATCTCAACCTTGAATGACTTAAATATGTCCGGGCCCTATGATTTCTCATGTAACAGGTAGATGTAACAACAAAGGAAGTACTCATCTATGAACATGATGAAATACTATAGACTATGTTAGATAATATTGCAAATTTATACAAAACATATAGATATATGCACAAGGAGACTAAAATTTTGAGACAACAAAAAGATTATTTGATGAACACTTTAACTTAATTAATTAATTATCATTAAATATATTATTGAAAGAATTTCCTCTAGATATGCCAAATTTGTTCCATGAAATTCTTCTAGATCTTTTACGGTCGAACAAATGTCCCATCCTTCTAGATCAAGGGCTGGAATCCAAAAGCAACCTCTTCTTCTTCTCCAAAATAGAGGTTAAGGTTATAAAAGAAAAGAGTGAGATTGGGTAAGTAATCTCACAAGATAATAGAATTATTCAATTAGGGTAAGGAAGGAATCATATTTATATAAACTTCATAAAGCATGATAAACATTATTCTATTATGAAGTATTGATATAAATATAAGTTATAAAGCAACTAAAATAACTTTTATCATCAATAACTTTTAAATTTTGATTAATTATTTGACCCCATAAAACTTAAAACCAAATTTAAACTTAAGAAATTCCCCTATACCAATTTATAATTCCACTTCATCCTATGTAGTAAAATTATAATGGATATTTCTACCCTACACTCAAAACAAGAATAATTTTGAATTCCTTCAAACGTGACTCTCGAGGTTCATCCTTACTGGCAATAGAAGGATACAAAAGATTGTAGGTGGCACCTAGCTAAACCTCGTGGCCCCATATCATAACCCAACCAAATATGAATGAATAGATCATTAGGAATCTTTCTGGTTATGATTTTTATATGTATAAAAATCCTTCATTCTGTATCTAAACTAAGTGAGAGCCATAGAAAACATCAAACTCAATAAAATCGATCATATGCTAATAACCATAGTAGAGTAAGATTGCCAAACTACCTTTCTTATCTAACAGAATTAGTTTAACAACCATAGCCAAGGTCTTCTAATCTCACCCACACACATGAGCGCATAAGATACTAACTCCTTTACTTCTTTGGCAACAAATTCTTGTTGATAATCACTCATAATTCCTACTTACTCAATAAAGATGCAATTTGAGATTGCCATTAACAAAGTGTAAATAGAGCTCAACTACTCTAGTAACAATCTAGATGTCACAAGCACATCATGATCATAATACTTGAGGTCTAAGGTTCACTCATATGATCATAATTAACAATCCCAATCATTGACAGTGAAAAAGTATAACCGATGTGATTGGATTGTTATGAGTTATGTTCGAATACACTAATTCTATTAATGTGTCTATGACCTATGCACCCACTATCCCATAGTGTTCCATTGATAATCTTTATCAAACATATTCCATATAAATTCTTATGAATCTTTAAGACCTAATTAAAGATTGGCATACTTGTAAACTATTTAATTCTATAAATACTAAATAATTTGTAGTGCCCTTCTCCTAACCCCATAAGAAGTAGAAGGTTTAACTTAATACACATGAACTATAATGTTCAAAACCTATTAAAATGTTAACACAAGATTTATATAAATATCAAAGCAAATATCTATTATGAATAATAAAAATGTAAAATATAAATGAAATGGCCTAATACTGATAAGTGCTTGTGTATAAGTAATACGAAGTATACTTTTCTTACATTGAGCATTATTTTTCTTAGGTTTTATCATTGATTCTTGTGTATTTGTATTCTTTTGCGCATTTGACACGACCCCTTGCGTGTATCCCGCAAGTGCACGAGTTTGTCGAAGTAATAAATTTACCTTGGTGAGAAGGTAGTCGAATCCACAGGGAATAGGGAGATAGAATATAAGGTTTCACTAATTAAGCAAAATACGGAGATCGATAATAAGATTGATGAGTGAAAATAATGCAAAGCAATAAACTAAATAGAGAGATGGAAGAAAGAAGTGCAAGTAGGAAAATCGAGAAGGACTAACAATGAATAAAAGGGGGGTATCCGGATAAGCTACCTCTAGGGTCTATGTTTCAAGTGCAAGACTATGATATTATACTCTCCTATTGATGTCAATTGAGTCGAGGATATCCTAAGACTCACGGTCCCAAACCTAAGGACAACCGTGACTAACTCCAACACTATGCCCCGGTGTTAGGATTCACAACACCCTTCACTCTGTCACCTAGATGACTAAGCCCCAGGGGAGTCCATCTGCCTAAACCTCACACTATGTGGAGTTGCATTATGCTCTAGGGATTCCTAGTGATTAAACCTGTTCCTATACGTAATTCTAACCCTTTGGTCCAGGTGGAAGAACCCTAGTCTAGATTGAGCCCCAGCAAATAGGATTCACTACAACCCTCCACTCTATTACTTGCGTAACTAAGCCCTAGGGGAGTTTATCTACCTATTGCTTCACTCTATTTCGACCGCTATTAAATCAAGGAATCGGAGGTAGGGAGAAATCACATCGAAGGGGAAAGGGGTACATTGCTACCTCACAACTCTCCCTCTCAACCCTCTTTAATCTTGAGTAGTCTAATCCTATAGGAGTTGTCACACCTCAAAAGGAAAGCCTAGATTGCTCTCAACTCTAATGTCACGTTTAAGGGAAAACAATATGAAAGGATAATCAAGATTAAAAACTCAATTTTATTCATCAACGATGGAAAGCACAATAATCAATGTCAAAGAAACATAAGAAACCCTAAAGTTTACAAGTCCGAATACCCCACGAGGGGTTTAGCTCCTCATAGAGCTATACATGTTCATCAATGTGAGAAATAAAGCATAAAACATAGACATCAATGAAAAAACCCCCTCGAATTGGTGTGGCCATGGTCTTGTGCAAACGTCGAACCTCGAAATCGATGCCGATGACGCGCTAGAACCTCCACGAAATCCTCTCCGAAACCCTAGCCGCACTCCAGAAAGTTGGGGAAAAGATAGGTCGAAAGATGCCTCAAAAGGTTGCAAAAATCCCCTTTTATAATGTTGAATCGCGGCTTTAAAATTAGACTTATCGGGGGCTTCACACGGCCGTGTAGGATTTCCACACGCCCGTGTGAAGCTTCTGTCTCGGCTGAAAAATTAATTTCACACGGCCGTGTGGAATTTCCACACGCCCGTGTGTCTTCACTGGATGGCTGAAATTGCACAAACACACGGCCGTGTGGAATTTCCACACGCCCGTGTGACTTCTCTGTCTGGCTGGAAACTGGTTCACACGGCCGTGTGGAATTTCCACAAGCCCGTGTGACTTCTCTGGAACTCTAATCTTCAGCTGAACAGGATTGTAACTTGCCGAAACACCTCCCGGGTTCATTGTTCTTCATCGAGGCCATTACTTGGGCACACAAGCAACGGTAGGTCGCGCCGATTGCTTCAAGTCTTCTTCTTTCGCGAAATTCTCCTAAGTAACACGGATTGGACTTGTTGTGAATGTGACTGCCTTTGTGCCCCTCCAAAGGAGGTTGGCACACATCCACAAGTCCAAATACGTGCTTCGTTCTTTGCTTGGTCCGAGAACATCCCAACATTGGCGAACGCAACCTAATTTCATTCTTCTTCTTCAATTAGGCTCCACAATACCTTCAATGCACAAGAGAACACAAATGCACACATTTAGTGATAAAACCTGATAAAAGGTATGCTTAATGTAAGATAATAGCGCTTCGCGATACTATAACACAAGCACTTATCAAAACCCCCCCACACTTAAGCTTTTGCTTGTCATCAAGCAAAATAGAACGTGGAAGTACTTGGGAAGAACAATTGAAAGTGCTTGGCCTTAGGTTCACCAAAAGTATGCAAAAAAAGCATTCTACAAGTAAGGGGAAATTAAAACATTGCATAAGGTTATCAATGCTCTAGCTAAAAACTTGAATCAAAAAGGATGAAAACTCGAAAATGTGTTGGTGTGTGCGATCTTACTCAAGAGAACCAACGAGTACTCCTCAAACTTTGATTAAAAAGGACTTATTTATATACAAAGATCAAAAATAAGTGAAGAAGTAGTAGCTTCACACATCCTTGAAGGTAGCCCTTTCCTAGGCGGCCGCCAAAGGTGGCTTTCACTCTTTCGAGGAGGTAGCTCTTTCTACCGGGGTAGTAGCTTTCACACTTCCCATGAGATAGCTCTTTCTCTCATTAGGGCATAACATGTATCCGACTTATGAGAGTAGCTTCATACATCATAGGAGGTAGCTCTTTCCACCCCAAATGCATAATCAAAACAAAGCTAATATTTACAAACTCATATACCTTTTTTTTTTTTTTTTTTTAGATTAAATGCATTTTCCAAAGTAAAACTAAGAACGATGATAAACTTGTCCTTAAAAACTTCAAGATTGAGTTTCCAAAAGATTCTAAGAGTAAGTTGTGTACTAAGATGATTCGAGCAAAAATTCCCTAAAATTCAAGTGAAAACTAGAGCATGATAGGATACAATGTTGAAAATTCTCCTAAATTATGAGAATACAACCGTTACAACTAAGGTGAACCGCCATAGGCTACATTAGCATAAACAATTGAACGCACAAGTAAAGGTGTGTGCAATGTGAACTCCCCCCCACACTTAAGATGTACATTGTCCTCAATGTACACATATAAGCACAATAATAAGTGAAAAACATAAAAGCAATTAGTGTGGAAGTGGCAATTGAAACATTACTCCCCTGAACTCCAAGTGTTGCGTTTGATGGAGCTAGGTCATTGAGAGTTGAGTCTCAATGGTTTATGGAGCACACACGATCCCATGACCGTGTGAATGACTATTCCTCAAAATCCTTACATCCAAGACCATCTGCGCACACATAAACGAGGGTTCAGTAAAGCTCAATAAAACTCGAGTATATAAAATGTAAAGCAATGAATACAACTCGAGACAAAAATAAAAAGCAAAATAAAAGCTATACTCAGAAGGAGAATCCTTTCTGAGTACTACAAGTCCAAAATAAAGTAAAGATATACAGAAATGACAAATAAAAGAAAAGAATCTAAAATCTAAGACGCCTCAGCGTCGGTGTCCTGAGTGGTGGCCTCTGGTGCTGCTGGAGGCTCTGGATCTGCTGGTGGATCGGCTGATGTCGGGGGAGAAGGTGGTGGAGGAGAAACCCGAGGTCGGACCACGAAGGAGGAGGAGGCGACAATCTGCTCGAAGATCTGTCACAAGCTCTGGAACTGCGCCATCACCTCCTGGTGCTGTGTAATCTGTGTGGCCCTAACCTCGGCCACCTCGGTCTGTAGGATCCCCACTGCGCTCTCGAGGCGCTCCAGTCTGTCCTGGCCTCGAGACGGTGAAAACATCTGCACCGGATGTGGCTCCGGCGCGGTGGGGGGTACCTCGGTTTGTGTATCCATCGGGGGTGACTCTAAAGCTGCCTGTGTCCCCTCGAATTTGTTGATCCCTGCTTGTTCTGATGGGGCCCTATACAACACATAATCTTCCCTATATTTGTATGCCATGCCCATTTGCCTTAACATCTCAAGACTGATAGGGAAAGGTATAACTGTTTTTTCTATCCCTCTAATTGCTTCCCTGAGGCCCATCCCCTTGATCAGCCTTGTAACGTATGGTCCTGCAAAGATAGCACCAAGGCGAGTGTACTGGCCTTGATGACGCATGTAATCTGCAAGGATATATCCAAGGTGGAGCGGCTCATTTTGGACCATTGAGTGAAGATAGAGGAGCTCTTGTCGACTCAAGACTCCTGTACTGTCGCCACGACCATTGATTGACCGGCTCAATATGGCATGAATATATCTATATGATGGCCTTGATAATCGAGTTGCTTTAGATATTCCTGGCTCATATTGCCCCTGACCACATAACAATTGGTAGGCCCCTTGGGGGGTCAAATTACCAGGATAATCAGTAGGAAGATTCTCGTATCCCTCCATCCTTGTAAATGCTTCGGTGTACATTCCCATGTAGACGGAGAACTGTGTCACGGTCATATTATAGTGGTGCCCAAATGCTTGAAAGTGAATTGTGTCAGAGTTCGCCCAATCTCTAGTTGATTTATCAAACTCAAATGTTGCAAGCACTTCTAGAGTAAGGGGGCGATTTGCGGGTTCTCGAATAGCCAACAAGCGTTTCCAATTTCCCACAGTTATAAGTGTTTCAATTTCATTTGCCATATCCTCTCCCCATTCGGCGGTTCTTATATCACTTAGATCGATGTATCTTGATTGCCCAAACTTGAGTTTTGCCAATCGTTTATATCTTGTTCGATGCTCCATTGTGGCAAACTCCAACTGTTCCGTTAAAGGCTCAAGAGGCCTCTTACTAGCAACTTGTTTTTGTTTAGAAGCCATTCCTGCAATTGAATAAAACGAATTAGATCAATGTAAACTGCAAGGGGCCACACGGCCGTGTGATTACCATACACGCCCGTGTGGATTTCCAGGGCGAACAGGAAGGGCACGGCTAGAGAAATAAAAATAAGATTCGATAATCGGCCGCCCATAAATTCGTTTGAAATCAGTTCGCAGGTGAATGAGTCGGTCAAAACAACCAGAGCTATTCAAATGTAGCGATTAAATCATCATTGACGAAAGAAAGAAAAGTGAAAGAGGTTACCAACGATAATGAGTGAGAAATCCAAGAACTTGGCTGGAAAACTCGATGAAACCTTGGCAAATCGTCACAAGAGAGTTAGGGAAGTGCGAAGAGGTTCGGGGAGTGCTTAATCTATGAAGAGGTGCGATTGAAATCTAAAACCAAATCGTGATGGATAAGTTCTGCGCTTCCACACGGCCGTGTGGTAATTCCACACGGCCGTGTGCCTCTGAAATATGGGTTCACAGGAGCATTCACACGCCCCTGTGGCCTCTCTGACTTACCCGAAAGAACCTAAGTATTCCACACGGCCGTGTGAATAATCCACACGGCCGTGTGCCTTGTCAAACTCTTCACAGGGGCATACACACGCCCCTGTGGTCTCTCGGGATGAAGGGTAATTCATGCAGAGTTGTCACACGGCCGTGTGAAAATTCCACATGGCCGTGTGCCTTGACACAGTAGCACTCACAGGGGCACACACACGCCCCTGTGGACTCTCGGGAAAAAGAGTTGGAGTTCTGCAGGGTTCCACACGGCCGTGTGGAAATAACACACGGCCGTGTGCCCCTTCTGAGGGTGTTCACAGGGGCAGGTTCACGCCCTTGTGCCCTCTCTGGTTGAGTTCTGAATGGTGACACACGGCCGTGTGGAAATTCCACATGGCCGTGTGTTTTCTCTGGTTTACTTAGAAAAATTTTACAGGCTCTTCAGAAAATTTTAGAAACGATTTTAGAACACTTAGAACCTGTGTACAACATAAAAATACGACCAGAAACTACAGAAAACACACTCAACCGACTCAAACTTCGTCAATTAACGTTAAGGCACACGTAAATAATCGAAAGTCCACATGAAAACTCAGCATATGCACATGAAAATTGGGACACCATTGCTAAGACTTTTATTCAATCCGAACCTAAACTAAGTACTTGAAAACTATAAAATGCTTGGGTTGCCTCCCAAGAAGCGCTTGTTTAACGTCACTTAGCTTGACGTACCTGTCTTACCTTATGGAGGTTCATGAATGGAGTTTGCCCTCTTCCCTAGAATTTGAAAACAAGCATTGCATAATCGTTGCAAGGTAGAGGGAGAGTTATCGAGTTTGTTACCGCACACGGGTGAAACACCCTTACTCCGTGAATGCTCATCCCCTTTCTTGTTAGGGTTCTTTTTGTGGCGACGTCTCGACCTCTTCAATCTCCGAAGGATTTTCTTCCTAAATTCCTTCTCCTTCTTGATGTCTGTTTCAACTTAACCAAGCGCGAGCACTTCTTCCTCTTCAGTCTCCATGTCTTGGTCCGGCCACCCTTCATATGGATCCGGGTTAAACATATCCTGCATATATTCATCAATGCAATCATCAGTGACATCAAGATAATATAGAGCATCATCAGAATCAAGAGAATGTCGCATGGCTTCGGCGAGGCGGTAAGTGAGCTTGTCATCTCCAACCCTAAGTGTGAGCTCTCCACCGTCCATGTCTATCAAAGCCTTGGAAGTGCGCAAGAACGGCCTCCCAAGGATCAGCGGCACCTCGACATCCTCGTCTACATCGAGCACTACAAAGTCGACCGGGAAAATGTACTTATCCACTTTCACCAACACATCTTCAACAATACCCCTCGGATGCCTCACCGATCTATCCGCAAGCTGAAGTGTCATCCGGGTAGGTCTAGGCTCGCCCAAGCCTAGCTTTTGGAAGAACGTGTAGGGCATGACATTGATGCTTGCCCCCGAGTCGGCTAGTGCCATCTCCTCACCCATATCACCAATATTGCACGGTATGATAAAACTTCCGGGGTCCTTCCTCTTGCTTGGCATATTCTTCTGTAGCACTGCCGAACAGTTTGCATCGAGGATGACGGATGCACTTTCCTCTAACTTCCTCTTATTGGTCAAGAGGTCTTTTAAGAACTTCGCGTACTTGGGCATTTGGGCTAATGCTTCCGCGAATGGGATGTTAATGTGCAATTGCTTGAAGACACCCAGAAATTTCTTGTATTGCTCATTGTCTTGGTCATTCTTCAATCGTGAAGGATAGGGAATTCTCGGCTTGTAAGGTGGGGGTGCCACCTCTTTCTCCTTTGGTGCTCCATCCTCTACTCCCACAACTTCGGGTGAGTCTTTAGTCTTCTCAAGAGGGAGATGCCCCTCAACATCCTTACCACTTCTCAAGGTAATTGCCTTTAGTTGTTCTCTTGGGTTGGTCTCCGTATTGCTAGGCAAACTACCTTGAGGTCTCTCCGCCAAAGTCTTCGCAATTTGCCCTACTTGGTTCTCCAAGTTGTGTAGGGAGGCGGTGTGATTGCGAAGAGTAGCTTCCACCGATTGGAACCTTGCATCCGAAGAGGAAACGAACCGTGTGAGGGCTCTCTCTAGGTCAGTCATCTTTCCCTCCAACCCGGTTACTCGGCTTTCTAAATTCGGAGCTTGTTGACTTTGAAATCCCGGTGGTGCACTATTTTTGTTCTGTTGTGACTGTCCTTGATTGCTCCAAGAGAAGTTCGGATGGTTCTTCCATCCCGGATTGTATGTACCACTATACGGGTTGCCTTGGCCTTGTCCTCTATACGTGTTTCCAACAAAGTCGGCTTGCTCCACCGCACTAGTACCTCCTATGGCAATAGGACAATCACTTGAAGCATGTCCTCCTCCACAACCGTTACATGTAGTTATGGCCGCAACTCTTGGTGAAGTTAGGGAGTCTAACTTCTTACTCAATGACTCGACTTGTGCCGCCAAGGATGTAACCGCATCAATTTCATGAAGTCCGGCAACCTTCTTTCTATCCCTTGAGTTCCATTGATAGCTATTCATAGCCATCTCTTCTACAAGGTGCCTAGCTTCACCGGGAGTCTTGCTTCCAAGAGTCCCTCCGGCCGCCGCATCTAAGAGTTGCTTTGTACTCGGATTCAACCCGTTGTAAAATGTGTGAATAATCATCCACTCGGGAAATCCATGTTGCGGACATTTGCGAAGGAGCTCTTTGAACCTGTCCCATGTCTCGAATAGAGACTCCAATTCCATCTGAACAAAGGATGATATCTCATTCCGGAGTCTTGCAGATTTTCCCGGTGGAAAGTATCTAGCCAAGAATGCCTCGGCCATTTCCTCCCACGTAGTAATGGAGGCTCTCGGTAATGAGTGCAACCAATGCCTTGCTTTTCCCTTCAATGAAAATGGGAAGGCTCTCAATCGAATTGCATCGTCCGTCACTCCATTTATCTTCAACATGTCACACACTTCCAAGAAATTTTCTATGTGACTATTAGGGTCTTCATCGGCCAACCCATTAAACTGTGCGGACTGTTGCAACATCTGAATGAACGACGGCTTCAATTCGAAATTCATTGCTGTAATTGGGGGCCTCACGATGCTTGATTGGGTCCCCATAACTGCGGGTCTAGCAAAATCGGACAACGTTCGCTGCTGCTCGTTCTGTTCTGCCATTGTCTATGACCCTTCTGTCTCAATATCGGCTTGATTTGATGCTTCTTGTGCAGGTTCTTTAGCTTTACGATGTGTTCTTCTTCCAATGTCTGGGTCTCCTTCAACAAGTATTGAAGGGTTCCCACGGGTCATAACCTGGAGCCGAAAACAAAGAAAAGAAAAATAAGAATAATGATAGGTAAAGAAAATATGAAATAGAATGCGAAGTGAATAGCTAAAATAGTGAAAAACAAATATCTAAAACGCCTATTCCCTGGCAACGGCGCCAAAAACTTGACACGACCCCTTGCGTGTATCCCGCAAGTGCACGGGTTTGTCGAAGTAATAAATTTACCTTGGTGAGAAGGTAGTCGAATCCACAGGGAATAGGGAGATAGAATATAAGGTTTCACTAATTAAGCAAAATACGGAGATCGATAATAAGATTGATGAGTGAAAATAATGCAAAGCAATAAACTAAATAGAGAGATGGAAGAAAGAAGTGCAAGTAGGAAAATCGAGAAGGACTAACAATGAATAAAAGGGGGGTATCCGTACAAGCTACCTCTAGGGTCTATGTTTCAAGTGCAAGACTATGATATTATACTCTCCTATTGATGTCAATTGAGTCGAGGATATCCTAAGACTCACGGTCCCAAACCTAAGGACAACCGTGACTAACTCCAACACTATGCCCCGGTGTTAGGATTCACAACACCCTTCACTCTGTCACCTAGATGACTAAGCCCCAGGGGAGTCCATCTGCCTAAACCTCACACTATGTGGAGTTGCATTATGCTCTAGGGATTCCTAGTGATTAAACCTGTTCCTATACGTAATTCTAACCCTTTGTGGTCCAGGTGGAAGAACCCTAGTCTAGATTGAGCCCCAGCAAATAGGATTCACTACAACCCTCCACTCTATTACTTGCGTAACTAAGCCCTAGGGGAGTTTATCTACCTATTGCTTCACTTTATTTCGACCGCTATTAAATCAAGGAATCGGAGGTAGGGAGAAATCACATCGAAGGGGAAAGTGGTACATTGCTACCTCACAACTCTCCCTCTCAACCCTCTTTAATCTTGAGTAGTCTAATCCTATAGGAGTTGTCACACCTCCAAAGGAAAGCCTAGATTGCTCTCAACCCTAATGTCACGTTTAAGGGAAAACAATATGAAAGGATAATCAAGATTAAAAACTCAATTTTATTCATCAACGATGGAAAGCATAATAATCAATGTCAAAGAAACATAAGAAACCCTAAAGTTTACAAGTCCGAATACCCCACGAGGTGTTTAGCTCCTCATAGAGCTATACATGTTCATCAATGTGAGAAATAAAGCATAAAACATAGACATCAATGAAAAAACCCCCTCGAATTGGTGTGGCCGTGGTCTTGTGCAAACGTCGAACCTCGAAATCGATGCCGACGACGCGCTAGAACCTCCACGAAATCCTCTCCGAAACCCTAGCCGCACTCCAGAAAGTTGGGGAAAAGATAGGTCGAAAGATGCCTCAAAAGGTTGCAAAAATCCCCTTTTATAATGTTGAATCGCGGCTTTAAAATTAGACTTATCGTGGGCTTCACACGGCCGTATGGGATTTCCACACGCCCGTGTGAAGCTTCTGTCTCGGCTGAAAAATTAATTTCACACGACCGTGTGGAATTTCCACACGCCCGTGTGTCTTCACTGGATGGCTAAAATTGCACAAACACACGGCCGTGTGGAATTTCCACACGCCCGTGTGACTTCTCTGTCTGGCTGGAAACTGGTTCACACGGCCGTGTGGAATTTCCACACGCCCGTGTGACTTCTCTGGAACTCTAATCTTCAGCTGAACAGGATTGTAACTTGCCGAAACACCTCCCGGGTTCATTGTTCTTCACCGAGGCCATTACTTGGGCACACAAGCAACGGTAGGTCGCGCCGATTGCTTCAAGTCTTCTTCTTTCGCGAAATTCTCCTAAGTAACACGGATTGGACTTGTTGTGAATGTGACTGCCTTTGTGCCCCTCCAAAGGAGGTTGGCACACATCCACAAGTCCAAATACGTGCTTCGTTCCTTGCTTGGTCCGAGAACATCCCAACATTGGCGAACGCGACCTAATTTCATTCTTCTTCTCCAATTAGGCTCCACAATACCTTCAATGCACAAGAGAACACAAATGCACACATTTAGTGATAAAACCTGATAAAAGGTATGCTTAATGTAAGATAATAGCGCTTCGCGATACTATAACACAAGCACTTATCAGCATTCAGTGTTGTGAAGACGATGTAGAAGAAAAGAAGCAAAAATAGGTCATGGCCGCACTAGTTGAGAAGATTCTTGGACTAAGCAAGGATTAAGGCACAAGTTCTAGACATGTGAGTGTGTGCTAAACTCCAAAGTACTCAAGTATTATACAATTTGAAAGGGCACGAAGGCAGTCATATTCATGTAGTCTAACTTGTGTAACATCGAAGAGCTTCATCAATGTGTTGAAAGCAAGAAGCGACATGATCTACCGCGTAGTTGTGTGCCCAACTTGGCGACCTCGATGAAAAAAATGAAATCGTGAGCAACTTCAATGTGAGTAATATAGCAGCACTGTAGCAAAATACTGTAACAATTCAATGTAGCAGGTTACTGTTCACAGCGCGCCAAAATCAGAATTCCAGAGAATCCACATGAGCATGTGGAAATTCCACACGGCCGTGTGGATGCCCGATTTCAGCCCTATAAACACCACGATTTAATTTATTTTTGGTGACCTTTTATCCATATTTCGCCCAACTTTTAGAAAGACCGCAGCTTGGATTTGGAAAGGTTTTTGCAAGGCTTTTGGAGTGGTTCTACGGCATCAACATCGAATTCTTTTGGAGGAGAACTATTGGGGGAGCTTTTGTCGGCATTGATTCGGCATGGTTTGCCCTAGGTTTGACAAGGGAACCTTTGGAGAAGACGAGGTGGCTCTTCAAAACCATCGATATGGACTACAAGGGGGTTTTATTTATGGTTTCTATGCATATGATTTTAAACTCTTTGTTGATTTTGTATTGCTCCATGGAAAGCTAAACTCCTAGTGGGTGCTTAGACTTGTAAACCCTAGGATAACTTTGTTTCATTGACTTTTATTATGCTTCTTTAATTGATGATTTTAATTAAGTTTCAATCTTGAATGTTAATTGCATGATTTTCCCTTAGATGTGACACTAGGATTGAGAATACATCTAGGTAATCCTTTGAAAGTCTGTCAACTTCATTAGGGTTAGACTAAGCAACATTGAAGATGGTCGAGAGGGTGAGCCGAGAAGTAATGAAACGTCCCCTTTCCCTTCTGATGTGATTTATCCTATCTCCACATTCTAAGAGTTCTTTGCGGTCACAATAGAGTGAAGTGCTAAGAGATGAACTCCACTGAGGCTTAGTTACGCAAGCAACAGAGTGAAGTTTGCAGTGAATCTTAGTGCTGGAGCTTAATTGTGGCTAGGGGCCTTTCGCTTGGACCAAAGGATCAGATCTATATTAGGGAATGGTATATCACTTGGAGTCCCTAGAAACCCATGCAGTCCCACCAGTGTGAGGCGTCGAGAGTATCACTTTCCGCTGGGGCATAGTGTAGAGGGCAAGTCACAGTTGATCTTATGTTTGGGACCATGTGTGTTTGGATTTCCACGACTCAATAGAACATCAATTAGCAGTTATAATATTAGTCTTGTACCTGAAACAATAATCCTAGGGTGAGCATTGTCAGGATGCCCCATCTTCCCATCGATTACATCTTTTTACTCTCATTGCTTTTCCTGCATTCTTTTACTTTCTTTTGCATTTATACACTGATTTCTTGCACCATCGATTTTTTTCATAGTTACTGATAGGGGCCCGAAAGTGTAAGGGTTGTCAAAGTAATAAAGTACCCAGGTGAGAGGATAGTTGAATCCACATGGAGTAGTTATTCAAGACAAGAGGAATTACTACTTAGCTAGTGAAAAAATAATGGTGGTGAGAAATCAATGTGTGTACAATAAAACGAAAGAGAAATATGAAAGAGAGAAGAGTGCAAGCAAAAAGTAGAGAGGAAACAATCAATGCAAGTATGGGGTACCCGGACAAGCTCCCCCTAGGACTAATGTTTCTAGTGCAAGACTAGTATTATACTCCCTTATTGATGTTTAATGAGTCATGGAAATCCTTAAGTACACGGTCTCAAACCTAAGGTCAACCGTGACTAGTTCTAAGACTATTGATAAGTACTCATGTTATAGTGATACGAAGTATTATTATCTTACATTGAGCATTACTTTTATCAGATTTTATCAATAATTTGTGTGCATTTGTATGCTTTTGTGTATTGTCGGGTTGTGGAGCCAATTTGGAGAAAAAGAAGTAAGAATAGGTTATGTTCACCATTATTGAGGAGTTCTCGGACCAAGCAAGGAACAAGGTACGAGTCTAGACTTGTGGGTGTGTGCCAACCTCCATTGGAGGGGCACAAAGGCAGTTACATTCACAAAAGTCTAACTCGTGTAGGATTGGAGAATTTTGCCAATGAAGAGAAATGAAGTAATCTACATAATCTACCGTTGATTGTGTGCCCAATTCAACGGCCTCGATGAAGAACGATGAATTCGGGAGCATTCCGGCGAGCAATGCGGCAGCTACTGTAGCGAAAAGCACTGTAGTAAGTTACTGTTCATAGTCTGCCGTAAATCAGTAAAACAGAATTTCCACACGGCCGTGTGGAATTAACACACGGGCGTGTAGAAATTCTGCAGCCAGTGTGAAAAATCCACAGGGGCGTGTGGGACTCCCATTTCAGCCAGATTTCAGCCTATAAATAGCCTATTTTCAGATCTATTTGGGGACCCACCTTCTATCTCTTGCCTATCTTTTGGGGGGCTTTCGGCTAGGGTTTGGAGAGGTTCTTGGAGGTCTTTGGAGGCGATTATATGGCATCGGCATCGACACCAATTGGAAGAAAGCTATTGGGGAAGCTTTCGTCGGCATCGATTCGGCGAGGTGTGCCCTAGGCTTGACAAGGGATTCATGGGAAAAGACGTGCGGCTCCACAAGACCATCGATACGATCTAAAAGGAGTATTCTTTATTTTTTTCATGCATATGTTCTTAAACTCTTTATTGATTTTGTATTGCTCCATGGAGAGCTAAACCCTAGTGGGTATTTGGACTTGTAAACCCTAGGATTATTATGTTTCTATGACATTGATATTATGCTTTTCCATTATTGATGAATAAATTCGAGTTTCAATCATAATTATCTTTTGCAATTGTTTTTCCTAAGCCGTGTGATAAGTGCTTGTGTTATAGTACCGCGAAGCGTTATTATCTTACATTGAGCATATCTTTTATCAGTTTTTATCACTAAATGGCGTGCATTTGTGTATTCTTGTGCATTGAAGGTTTGTGAAGCTAAATTGGAGAAGAAGAACGAAATTAGGTCGTGTTCACCGATGTTGGGAAATTTTCGGACCAAGCACGGAACAAGGCACGAGCTTGGACTTGTGAGTGTGTGCCAACCTCCTTTGGAGGGGCACAAAGGCAGTCACATTCACAACAAGTCTAACTCGTGTGACTTAGGAGAACTTCACCAAGAAAGAGACTTGAAGCAATCGGCACGATCTACCATTGATTGTGTGCCCAATTCAATGGCCTCGATGAAGAACGACGGATTCGGGAGCGTTTCGGGCAAGTACTGTAGCAGCATTGTAGTTTGTTATTGTAGCAAAGCACTGTAGTGATTCGGGAGCGTTTCACTTTCGGCCGAAATTCAGAATTCCAGAGAATTCACACGGGCATGTGGAATTAACACACGGCCGTGTGAATTAATTTTTCAGCAGACAGAAACTTCACACACCCGTGTGTTAATTCCACACGGCCGTGTGAAGCCCCCGATAAGTCAAATTTTAAAGCCGCGATTCAACATTATAAAAGGCGATTTTGGAGACCTTTTCGGATATCTTTTGACCTATCTTTCTCTTCAACTTGGGGAGTGCGGCTAGGATTTCGGAGCGGATTTCGTGGAGGTTTAGCGCGCGTCATCGGCATCGTCACCGACGTTCGACGGCCGCACAAGACCACGGCCACATCATACGCAAGGGGGTTTTTATTGATGTCCTTATTTTGTGCTTTCTTTCATACATTGATGAATATGTATAGCTCCATGAGGAGCTAAATCCCTTAAGGGTATTCGGACCTGTAAACTCTAGGGTTATTATGTTTCTTTGACATTGTTATTATGCTTTTCCATTATTGATGAATAAAATTGAGTTTCAATCTTAATTTCATCTTGCTAATGTTTTCTCTTAGATGTGACACTAGGATTGAGAACAATTTAGGTTGCCTTTTGGAGGTGTGAGAACTCCTTAGGGTTAGACTACTTAAGATTGAAGAGGGTTGAGAGGGAGAGTTATGAGGTAGCGATGTACCCCTTTCCCCTCCGACGTGGTTTCTCCCTACCTCCGTTTCCTTGATTTCATAGCTGTCAAAATAGAGTGAAGTTCTAGGCAGATAAACTCCTCTGGGGCTTAGTTACGCAAGTAACAGAGTGAAGGGTTGAAGTGAATCCTATGCATTGGGGCTTAATCTAGACTAGGGTTCTTCCACCTGGACCAAAGGGTTAGAACTACACATAGGAACAGGTTTTACCATTAGGAATCCCTAGAGCTTAAAGCAATCCCACGTAGTGTGAGGTTTAGGTAGATATACTCCCCTGGGGCTTAGTCGTGCGAGTGATAGAGTGAAGGGTGACGTGAATCCTAATACCGGGGCATAGTATTGGGGTTAGTCACGGTTGTCCTTAGGTTTGGGACCGTGAGTCTTAGGATATCCTCGACTTGATTAAACATCAATAGGAAAGTATAATAGCATAGTCCTGCACTAGAAGCATAGACCCTAGTGGTAGCTTGTCCGGATGCCCTATTTCATTCATTACTAGTCCTCTCTATTCTCTTTTACTTGCACTTTCTCATCTTTCATCTTTCTATTTAATTTCTTGTCTTTCATTCTACTTTACTCTATATTCACTCATTGATCCTACCATTGCTTTTCCGTACTCCGCATAGCTTAATTAGTGAAATCTCGTATTCTAATTCCCTATTTCATGTGGATTCGACTACCCACTCACCAGGGTAAATTTATTACTTCGACAAACCTGTGCACTTGCGGGATACACGCAAGGGGTCGTGTCACCGTGACACTAGGGTTGAGATCAATCTAGGTTATCCTTTGGAGGTGTGACAACTCCTATAGGGTTAGACTACTAAAAATTGAAGAGGGTTGAGAGGGTGAGTAGTGAGGTGCTAGGCGATAGAGTTAGGTGTGATTTCTCCCTATCTCCGTATTCCTTGATTTGTTAGCGGTCGAGATAGAGTTAGGTGCTAGGCGATAAACTCCCCTAGGGCTTTATTGCGCAAATACCAAAGTATAGGGTTGAAGTGAATCTTAGCACCGGGATTTAATTTAGACAAGGGTTCTTCCACCTGGACCAAAGGGTTAGAACTATACATATGAATAGGTTTAATCACTAGGAATCCCTAGAACTTAAAGCAATCCCACGTAGTGTGAGGCTTAGGAAGATAGACTCCGCTGGGGATTAGGTGACAGGTAAACGAGAGTCAAGGGTCATAGTGAACACTAATGCCGGGGCATAGTGTTGGGGTTAGTCACGGTTGACCTTAGGTTTGGGACCGTGTGTTTAAGGATATCCTCGACTCAATTAACATCAATAGGAAAGTATAATAGCATAGTCTTGCACTAGAAGCATTAGTCCTATGGGTAGCTTGTCGGGGTACCCCATCTTTATATCGATTACCTCTTCTACCCTTATTACTCTTCTGGCACTCTTTTATTTTCTTTTACATTTATATATATATACTTCTCTCATCATCGACTTCTTTCATAGATAAATAGCGATAACACTTGTTTCTGAACACTATTCCCTGTGGATACGACTACCAACTCACCATGGTATTTTATTACTTCGACAAACCGTGCACTTGCGGGGTACACACGCAAGGAGTGTGTCAAGTTTTTGGCGCCGTTGCCGGGGAAATTCTATAACACGAGAGGTGTGAAATTCTGTAGAATTGCAACTCTCATTCCTGAGAGTCCACAGGGGCTTGTGGCTGCCCCTGTGAGAGACCCTGTGAAAAGCACACGGCCGTGTGGAACACTTAGAGTTTTTCGGGATATCCAGAGAGGCCACAAGGGCGTGTGGGTGCCCCTGTGGCCGGCCTTGTGTTGGCCAGGTTGGGCTCACAGCCGTGTGGAATTTCCACACGACCGTGTGTATATTCTGGAGAGCAAACAGAGGAAACACAGGGCATGTCATTGCCCCTGTGATTGATTCCAGTGGAGACACACGGCCGTCTGGAATTTCCACATGGCCGTGTGGATGCGCATAATACAAAAGGCTGTGGTTTCTTTTAAAATCTATTTGTACCTTTTCGATTCTAAATGCCTCCACACTCAAGGGATGTTTCCTCCCATCTTCCCAACCCTCTCTTCATCCTTTTAAGGAGTTTTTAAGTTGTTTTCCGGCCATATTGGATGTTTTTGATTTCCATTTTGTCGGCAAGAATCTTTTCTCCTTTTCTTTGTCAATCTTTTCTTTCTTTTTCAGCACTAGGATCACTATCAACAACAGTAACAGCATCGGCACCAGTAGCAGACGACACCGACGCTTGAGGCGTTTCTAGTTTTATGTTTATTTTGTTTTATTTTACTTTTATTGAGCTTCACTGAAGCCCCTTGTATATACGTACAGATGGTCTTGGATGTAAGGAAATTGAGGAATAGTCATAGACACGGTCATGGGACCGTGTGTGCTCCACAACCCATTGAGACTCAACTCTCAATGAAACTAGCTTCATCAAACGCAACACTTGGAGTTCAGTGGAGTAATGTTTCAATTGCCCACTTCCACACTAATTGTTTTAATTGCTATATGTTTTATTGTGCTTGCATGCCTACATTGAGGACAATGTACATCTTAAGTGTGGAGGGGGGGGGGGAGTTCACATTGCACACACCTTATACTTGTGCATTCAATTGCTTATGCTCATGTAGCCTATGGCAGTTCACCTTAGTTGCAACGGTTGTATTCTTAGAGTTTAGGAGAATTTTTAATATTGTATCCTATCATGCTCTAGTTTCACTTGAATTTTAAGGAATTTTTGCTCGATTATCTTATATTGCACAACTCACTCTTGGAATCTTTTGGAAACTCAAGCTTGAAGTTTTTAAAGACAAGTTTATCATCGTTCTTAGTAAGCTTTTAGTTTTAATTTGGAAAATGCATATATATAAAAAAATGGGAAAATAAAAAAAAATAAAAAAAATATGGAAAACAGAAAAAAAAAAAAAAAGAATGAGTTGCGAATATTTGCTTTGTTTTATGCATTTTGGGTGGAAAGGGCTACCACCTATGAAGTATGTAGCTACTCTCATAAGTCGGATACAAGTTATACCATAATGAGAGAAAGAGCTATCTCATTGGATGCGTGAAAGCTACTACCCCGGTAGAAAGAGCTACCTCCTCGAAAGTGTGAAAGCCACCTTTGGCGGCCGCCTAGGAAAGGGCTACCTTAGATGTTGTGTGAAGCTACTACTTCCTTTCTTTTTATATATAAATAAGTCCTTTTTAACAAGAGTTGGAGGAGTACTTTTTGGGTTATCTTGAGTGAGTTCACGCACACTTACACATTTTCGAGTTATTGTCCTTTTTTATTCAAGTGTTTAGCTAGAGCATTGATATCTTTATGCAATGTTTTAATTTCCCCTTACTTGTAGAATGCTTCTTTTGCACACTTTTGGTGAACCTAATGCCGAACACTTTCAATTGTTCTTCCCAAATACTTTCACATTTTATTTTTGGTTGAGGACAAGTAAAAGCTTATATGTGGGGGAGTTTGATAAGTGCTCGTGTTATAGTGATACGAAGTATTATTATCTTACATTGAGCAACTCTCATTCCAAAGAGTTGACACACCCCTTGCGTGTTGATAAGTGCTCGTGTTATAGTAATGCGAAGTGTTATTATCTTGCAATGGGCATTAATTTAATCAGATTTTATCACTAAAAAGTGTGCATTTGTTTACTTTTGTGCATTGAAGGGTTGTGGAGAAGATCTAGAGAAAAAGAAGGAAGAATAGGTTATGTTCGCCGTTGTTGAGGAGTTCTCGGACCAAGCAAGGAACAAGGCACGAGTCTAGACTTGTGGGTGTGTGCCAACCTCCATTGGAGGGGCACAAGGGCAGTCACACTCACAAAAGTCTATAACTCGTGTAGCATTGGAGAACTTCGCCAATGAAGAGAAATGAAGTAATCGACATAATCTACCGTTGATTGTGTGCCCAATTCAACGGTCTCGTGTAGCAGCTACTGTTTCCATTCTGCCGAAATTCAGAATTCCAGAGAGTTCACACGGGCGTGTGGAAATTCCACACGGCCGTGTACTGTAGCAGTAATACTGTAGCAAAAACACTGTTCACAGGTGCCGAGAAATCACGATTCCAGAATTTCCACACGGGCGTGTGGAATTTCTGGATTTTCACAGAAGTCCGATTTCAGCCCGAATTCAACCCGATTTCAGCCTATAAATAGCCCGTTTTCATATCTATTTGGGACCCTCCCCTTCTATCACTGAGATATCTTTTGGGGGGCTTTCGGCTAGGGTTTGGAGAGGTTCTTGGAGGTCTTTGGAGGCGATTAAACGGCATCGACATCGACATCCTTTGGAAGAAAGCTATTGGGGAAGCTCTCATCGGCATTGATTTGTCGAGGTGTGCCTTAGGCTTGACAAGGGATTCGTTGGAGAAGACACGCGACTACACAAGACCATCGATACGATCTACAAGGGGGTTTTCTTTATGGTTTTCATGCATATGTTCTTAAACTATTTATTGACTTTGTATTGCTCCATGGAGAGCTAAACCCTAGTGGGTATTCGGACTTGTAAACCCTAGGATGATATTGTTTCTATGACTTTTATTATGCTTTCTTAATTTAATGTTCTATTATTGAGTTCCAATCTTGCATGCCGATTGTATGAGATTTTCCCTTAGCCGTGACACTAGGGTTGAGAATCTATTAGGTTATCCTTTGAGGGTGTGACAACCACTATAGGATTAGACTACACAAGGTTGGATAGGGTTGAGAGGGAGAGTTGTGAGGTAGCGATGTACCCCTTTCCCCTCCGGTGTGGTTTCTCCCTACCTCCGTTTCCTTGATTCATTAGCGGTCAAGATAGAGTGAAGTGCTAGGTAGATAAACTCCCCTGGGGCTTAGTTACACGAGCAACAGAGTGAAGGGTTGAAGTGAATCCTACGCACTGGGGCTTAATCTAGACTAGGGTTCTTCCACCTAGACCAAAGGGTTAGAACTACACATAGGAACAGGTTTTACCACTAGGAGTCCCTAGAACTTAATGCAATCCCACGTAGTGTGAGGCTTAGGTAGATATACTCCTCTAGGGCTTAGTTGACAGGTCAACGAGAGTCAAGAGTCGTAGTGAATCCTAATGTCGGGGCATAGTATTGGGGTTAGTCACGGTTGACCTTAGGTTTGGGACCGTGTGTTTAAGGATATCCTCGACTCAATTAGACATCAATTAGAGGGTATAATACTAGTCTTGCACTAGAAGCATTAGTCTTAGGGGGAGCTTTGTCCGGCTACCCCATCTTTATATCGATTACCTCTCCTACCCTCATTATTCTTCTTGCACTTTTTTATTTTCTTTTACATTTATATATATATATATATATACTTCTTTCATCATCGACTTCTTTTATAGCTAAATAGCGATAACACTTGTTTCTGAATACTATTCCCTGTGGATACGACTACCCACTCACTAGGGTATTTTTATTACTTCGACAAGGCCGTGCACTTGCAGTACGCACGCAAAAGGTCGTGTCACGTGTGTACCCCGCAACGACGCCAAAAACTTAACACGACCCCTTGCGTGTATCCAGCAAGTGCACGGGCTTGTTGAAGTAATAAAATTACCCTAGTGAGTAGGTAGTCGAATCCACAGGGAATAGGGATTTAAGACACGAGATTTCGCTATCTAGTTGTGCGGTGTACGAAAAAGTGATAATAGAATTGATGAGTGAATTTTGGAAGCAAATATGATAAAAAGCAAGAAATTAAATAGAGAGATGGAATACAAGAAAGTGCAAGTAGGAGTGAATTAGAGAAAGACTAGTAATGGATGAAGTAGGGTATCCGGACAAGCTACCTCTAGAACTTATGCTTCTAGTGCAAGACTATGCTATTATACTTTCCTATTGATGTTAATTGAGTCGAGGATATCCTAAAACTCACGGTCCCAAACCTAAGGTCAACCGTGACTAAACTCAACAGTATGTCCTGGCATTAGGATTCACGTCAACCCTTCACTCTGTCGCTCAGGCAACTAAGCCCCGGGGGAGTATATCTACCTAAGCCTAATACTACGTGGGATTGCTTTAAGCTCTAGGGATTCCTAGTGATAAAACCTGTTCCTATGTGTAGTTCTAACCCTTTGGTCCAGGTGGAAGAACCCTAATCTAAGTTAAGCACCATTCCTAGGATTCACTCAACCCTTCGCAAGGGAGTGCATCTCTTAGTACTTGACTCTACTTTGATCGCTAAGAAATCAAGGAAAATGGGGTGCTTCACTACCTCACGACTCACCCTCTCAACCCTCTTCATTTTTAAGCAGTCTAACCCAATAGGAGGTGTCACACCTCCAAAGGGTAACCTAGATTATTCTCAACCCTAGTGTCACGGCTAAGGGAAAACAATTGCAAAAGATAATTAAAATTGAAACTCGAATTTATTCATCAATAATGGAAAAGCATAATAGCAATGTCATAGAAACATAATAATCCTAGGGTTTTACAAGTCCGAATAACCACGAGGGGTTTGGCTCCTCATGGAGCTATACATGTTCATCAAAGTATAAAAGAAAGCACAAATTAAAAGCATTGATGAAAACCTCCTTGCGTATAGTGTGGCCGTGGTCTTGTGCGGCCGCCGAACGTCGATGACGATGCCGATGACGCGCTCTAAACCTCCACGAAGTGCTCTCCGAAACCCTAGCCGCACTCTCTAGAAGTTGGGGAGAAAGTTCGGTCAAAAGATATCTCAAAAGTCTCCAAAATTGGGCTTTTATAATGTTGAGTCGCGGCTTTAAAATTAGACTTATCGGGACTTTACACGGCCGTGTGGAATTTCCACACGCCCGTATGAAGTTTCTGGGTTGCTGAAAAATTAATTCACACGGCCGTGTGGAATTTCCACACGCCCTTATGAACTCTCTGAAATTGTGTTTTTTCGGCAGAAAGTGAACAATAGCTTGCTACAGTGTTTTGCGACAGTAACAAGCTACAGTACTTGCCGAAACGCTCCCAAATCCGTTGTTTTTTATCGAGGCCATTGATTTGGGCACACGATTAATGGTAGATCATGCTGATTGCTTCAAGTCTCCTTCTTGGTGAAGTTCTCCTAAGCAACACGAGTTAGACTTGTTGTGAATGTGAGTGCCTTTGTGCCCCTCTAAAGGAAGTTGGCACACACTCACAAGTCTAGGCTCATGCCTTGTTCCTTGCTTGGTCCAAAACCTTCCCAACAATGGCGAACATGATCTAACTTCGTTCTTCTTTTCCAAATTAGCTCCACAAACCTATAATGCATATGATTACAGAAATGCACACCAATTAGTGATAAAATCTGATAAAAGGTATGCTCATTGTAAGATAATAACGCTTTGCATTACTATAACACAAGCACTTATCAAACTCCCCCACACTTAAGCTTTTGCTTGTCCTCACTACAACCCTTCACTTCGTCGATCTCTGAACTAAGCCCCAGGGGAGTCCATCTTCCTAAGCCTCACACTACGTGGAACTACTTGACGTTCTAGGGATTCCAAGTGATAGACCCTGTCCCTAAGTATAGTTCTAACCCTTTGGTTCAGGCGAAAGACCCTAGTCTCAGTTAAGCCACAGCACTACGGTTCACTACAACCCTTCACTTTGTTGCTCGCGCAAGTAAGCCCCAGGGAAGTTCATCTTCTAGCACTTCACTCTACCTTGACCGCAAAGAACTCGTGGAACACGGAGGTAGGGAAAATCATGCCGAAGGGGAAAAGGGACATTTTGCTACCTCTCGATCCTCTTCAATCTCGGGTAGTCTAATCCTATAGAAGTTGTCACAACTTCAAAGGATAACCTAGATGATTCTCAACCCTAGTGTCACAGCTAAGGGAAAATTAATACAATTAACATGCAAGATTGGAACTCAATAAAAAACATCAATTAAGAAAACATAATAAAAGTCATAGAAACAATGTCATCCTAGGGTTTAGCTCTCCATGGAGCTATACAAAATCATCATTGTATATCAATCAATAAGCATAGCAAACATGAATAAAACCCCTTTGTGATGCGTGGCGATGGTCTTATGAGGCAACTCCGTCTTCTCCGACAAGCCCCTTGTCAAGCCTAGGGCACACCTCGCCGGATTGGTGCCGATGAAAGCTTCCTAAATAGCTATCTTCCAAAGGACTTCGATGTTGATGCCGTAGACTCGCTCCAAACCTCCGCAAAATCCTCTCCAAACCCTAGCCGCGAACTCTCTAGAAGTTGTGCGAAAAATAGGTCGAAAAGTCCCCAAATAAATCTAAGTCGTGGCTATTTAAAGGCTGAAATCGGGCATCCACACGCCATGTGGAATTTCCACACGCTTGTGTGGATTTTCTATAATTCAGTTTCTGGCGTGCAATTAACAGTAAACTACTACAACGATTTGCTAAGCAACTGCTATAGTACTTGCGCCCAAATTGTTAATGAGTTGGTACAGTTAACAGTAACTGCTACGGTACTCGCGCGGAGTCGTTGAATTGGGCACACAACCAACAGTAGATAATGTCGTTTGCTTCTTTTCACCTTATTGATGAAGTTCTTCAATGCTACATGGGCTAGACTTTATGAGTGTGATTTCTTTGTGCTCCTCCAAATCATAGAACAATTCGAGCACATTAGAGGTTCAGACACACCCACAAGTCTAGAACCCATGCCTTGATTCTTTCTTGGTCCATGAAACTCCTCAACAAACGCGGACATGACCTAATTTTGCTCCTTTTCCTCAAACTCTTCTCCACAACCCTACATGCACAAAAGAACACTAATGCATACTAATCAATGATAAAATCTGAGAAAAGTAATGCTCAATGAAAGAAAATAATACTTCGTATTACTTATACACGAGCACTTATCAGCTACATAGTGATAACTCTTTTTTTAAATACTATTCCCTATGGATACGACTTCCTACTCACCGGAGTAAAATTTTATTACTGCGACGACCCGTGCACTTGCGGAACAACACTCACGCATGGGGTGTGTCAAATACATATATCCTTATTTACATTTGAGTACATACTCCTAATAGACCATTCAAAAGCACCATAAAGAATTGTCCATATATATCAATATGCACAGGTTCTGCGATTTCTTTAGTTTATCTCATTCTTTGTTTTTCTCTTATTTGTTGTTTGTTCTTTGATGTATTTGATGTTCGCATTGTTATCGGTCTTGTCAAATGCATTAAGAAATATGGATTATCACTTTCACTTAATATACTAGTTCTAACCAACATCAACTTATAACAAAGAACGCATCTTTTATTTCCAAATTAAGAAAAATAACCTTGTTTCTCCAATATCAAAATGGAAACTAAATTTCTTAGAAATGATACAAAAGATTTCTTATCTAACTCCAAATAAAAGCTACTCTAAAGTAGCAACCCAAAAATTAAATGTCCTCATGCATATGACTTCTATCTTTTTAAACATATATAGATGTGTCCTTTACCATCACTCAATGGTTGACAGCTTAGTAAACTATTAATTCACTTATGTAAGTGATCACATCAAAAACCAACCACTAAGTGTTTCTAAAGGCTAAAAATAGATTCACTTCTTTATGCATCAACCACAATACTCAAGGCATCATTTCTGCACATAAGAATCCTTGTTATGGAAGAAGCATTTTAATTCCCAACTGGATAAACATATCAATGGTGTACTCTCATATGTTTATGTCACCTTTATGCATCATGGAGACCAGTTTTCTTAGGGTAGAACTAGTTCCGTCATATCAATTCTTGCCAAGTGTTCTAACAAGGCAAGTGTTTCCTTATTTTTAAAAGTTTGTAGTTCGTGTTGCGAAGCACAAGAATGCTATTAAGCGTATAGAGAACAATCAACAATATCGGCTAACAATTAAATAACCAAAATTCCAATAATCAAACCTACAAATAACAACAACCCATTTTTAAGCTAGCGGATATGACATCAAACCTAGTCTTTTGGCAAGATTTAACTCAATAGTAATTAAGTTGTTATTGTAAGAAAGTTTTAGAGCAAAGATCGAGCCAAGTACAAAGTCTTCTTTTCAACAGACAAAATACTCACAACAAACACATTATAGCCATCACCACTCATTAACACATGCAAAAAAATTCTCATCCAGACAATAGCCTTCATTTACTCTGCCACGCTAACATGTTGCTTGCATGAGAATAAGCATGCATCAACATCTTAGTTGTTCACAAATAAAAGTTTCCCTTGTTATAGTAATCAAATTTTATAGAAAAATCAAGTCAAGTGCAAAGCCTTCCTACAGGCTGACTCACAAGTGATAATTTATAGCTATCAAAATACATTATCATATATGTAAATGAATCTTTACATGACAACATTTATCCTTTGGGTAGGTTTGTCCTATGTGAATAAGGATGCATTAGCACCTTAGTTATTCAAAAACAAAAATTTTCCATCACAAGATTAATTTGAAGGCCATGATACTTCTGCCAATTACAGAAAATATCCAACTAAGTGTAGAACAAGCAATTTTAAGTTCTTATCCTTCCTAATGATTATTAGGAAAAAAGGTAACTTGTAATTATGGGCAATAATTAAACAATATTTAATTGTCAAATCATACAACATCCAAAAATAATGCGAGCTATTGAATTATTGCAAAACCAACTGCAATAATGTATATCATTAAATTATGCAACAAAATGGGCTTGTTTGGGTTAGCTTTAAAAAAAAGTGCTTTATTGTTAAGTTGTAGAAGCACTTTTTTAAAAAAGTGCTTTTGGAAGTAAGTTAAGTATTTTTCAGTATTTTATGTTTGGGTAAATTAATTCAAAAACACTTTTATATGTTTGAAGTTGTTTGGATGCGGATTTTTAAAATGACTTTTAAAAATGGTAAATTACCAAAATGAGCATTCATTGAGTTGATTGAGTTACTATTCAGTTGTTTGTAGTTGTAACTCACCCCTGTTCTCGCAGCAAACTTTGAGATTACATTTTTCCAACTTTCTTTTGTAAAGTATGTGTGCGGTCTATTACCAATTTGGACCTCCTCAACACATACTTCTAAGAATATTTCAGTATTTGTGTCATCCCACCTTGCTTATTGTTGGGTCGACCGCAAGTGCACGGGTCGTCAAGTAATACCCCTCACGCGCGCGCGAGGGGGTCGTATTCCCAAGGACCCGAGAATCTACCCTTACTTCCTCTTCGTATGATTGTTTGGCCGATCAAGTCAAGTGTTGTGCAAAAGAAAGTAAAAAGATGATTAACATGCAAATATAGTGTTCTAAGGTGGAGGCAATGAACGAGGGATAAAACAATATAAAGAGAGGGTCACGGATGAGGATTACCAAGGGGGCTACTAAAGTGCGGGGCTTGCCTTAACTAGCATGCAAATGGATAGTTTGGACCGAGAAACCCGAAGTTAGACCAACCCGATGGTCACGGAAATTGGTCCCTAATCCGGTACAAGTATCGAATACGGAATTCCTTCCGCTCGAATCCTCACACGATTGCAAAGGGAGCAAAAGGTTTCTCAAGTTAGGGAGAAGACACAAACTAGGTCAACCCTAACAATTGGAGGGGTACAAATACCCGATGGTCACGGCGTATTCATACATGTATCCCTACCAAGCTTGGTGAGCCTAATACTAGGGCAATGGTCATGCTTCCTAGCATTATCTAAACAATGATACACAGAGTTCTCATGCATACCAAGCAATCAAATACACCAAACAAGGTTCACAAACAAGTCTCAAATGCATAAATCAAGTCAAGCAAGCATCCTACACAAGTTCACCTCCAAGGTTCACCTACATCCGGTGACCTTGGGGTTTAGTTGTCCATGAATACAAAATACACAAGAAAACACATCAAAACAACCAAATACATAGATGAGAACACCCCCTCAAAAGATAGAAGCCGAATGACGTTCCAAAGACGCCACCAAAGGGGTGGCTTCCCTTGTCGATTCTCCTCCAAACTAAGGATCAAGAGGGTGGATCTCGTCGTATGTCGCTCTCCTCGTCGTTCTCTCCCCGGAAATGGCCTCCGACGGCAGCTCCTAGCTCCGATTTGAAGATGGTGGCAAGTTGGCTCAAGACCTAGGGCTCTTTTTTTTCCAAATGAACTCAAAACCCTTAAAAGAAAACTTTGTCCAGTGGGTTATGCGGCCCCCTACGCGGCCCCGCATGCGGGGAGAGAAAATTCCCGAGAAAATCCCGAAATCGCGTAAGTTGCTACAGTGCCGCTACAGTAGAACTGCTACAGTACCATATGCGGCCTCTGCAGTGCCCGCATGACAGCCCGCATGAACCTCCAGACATAGCCATTTTCACCAAAGGATTCGTGCTACAGGATCTGCTACAGCGTCGCTACAGTGCCCCGTATGAAATAGATTTTTCGTTGCCGATTTCTTCTCAAATTCTATCAATGAGCTCAAAGGGGTCACATCAGTACCTGTAACACGAAAGAAACCAATTCAGACCAAAAACGGGTGCCAACTCATAGAAAAATACGTAATACATACACCCGAATACATGGAAAATACGTATGTTTAGGCGTTTATCAAACATCCCCACACCTAAACATTTGCTTGTCCCCAAGCAAACAAACATGAAGAACAGGGGCAAGAAGATAAACGACTAAATGTACGACCTCAAGCTCAACAGTAGAGGACCCCACTAGCACAGATAGAAGGAAGGACAGATAATGAGTTGTTCTGTTGGCAACTGGGTATGGATGGTCCTGTTTCATCTAAAGTGCACTGGTGAGTGTGTGCTTACTTCCAACCTCATTCTCCATACTATTCACTCCACATACAATGAAAATGGCATTAATCTGTTAAAGACACTCTCAATACCCAGTTAAAAGTCCTTCGGGTCCTGAATGAAACTTTGGCTCTCGAGTGGTTGTGTAACAGGTTCCAAGGGATACGAATAAGATACTATATGCTGTATTTACATATTTGCAAAGGTTTTTTTTTTTTTTTTTTTTTTTTTTTTTTGAGTTGAGTCCGACTAACGTAGACTGCACAAAAATCTTTCAGACGGATGCACATGCTGGCCAGGCACAAGAGCCACCCATCCTACTTGATTACAGTCCACATAGACGCATTCATGCTGTACTAGCAGAGGAATACTGTCATAGACTCCACTTTTTTTTTTTTTTTTTTTTTTTTTTATACCTGTATACAATATATCTCGTATCCCCTGGTATAAAACCTGTTAACAAACTCACTTGAGGCTAAGGAAACAACAAAGGACCTCAAAAGCTCTTAAAAAGGCATTGAAAGTAGACATTAACAAATTAATGCCGAAAACATTGTAATGGGTTAGTTGGAGTGTATGAGGTGGAAGTACAAGTGTAAAAGTCTGTCAGTGCACTAAAGATAAAGCAGGACATCATTTAGGAACAATAATGAAATACAACTCATAACTGTCGAACCTTCATGCTAGGAAGTCCTAAACTAGGCGTCATTGCTATCATCGGTATAACAAGCATGTAAATAAGAGTAAAGCACTCCATCCCCACACCTAGAATCGTACATTGTCCCTAATGTACATGAATCAGCAGAACATGATGATATGTATGCAATAAAAATAAGGAGATGAAGCAAGAAGACTTCCCCAATTAGTTGATGCAGTGAATTCAAGGTGAACACAAACAGGGGTAAATCACTAGGGCCATGGAGTGTGAAGCATCCTCAACGATCAGTCCTGAAAGCAACAGGAAATGCATCACAACTCGATAAATAAATAAAGAGAGCGAACAAATAAAATCCAAACTACATAAATAAAAAGAAGAAGTTTAGTAGGGCCGAAACCCTAACAAACTGAACGATATAACAAACAAACAAATAAGTCTAAGTGCGCAACAACAAAATACACACAACAAGAAAAATAAAAACTAAGAGTCGGTGTCATGAGTCTAATGATTTGGTGGAGGTGGTGAAGCCATGTGATATGTACTCCCGGATGGTATGATCGAGGCTCAAAACCCCCAAGGTTTCCCAATCAATTTGTCGGACAACACCAAAATTCTTCCTCAACAAAGAGGGCATAACGGGTCTTGTGGGCATCGTCGGTGAATCTTGGCTCAAAGACGGGCGGTGGAGAGCTCCTCCGGGATCGCTTTGAAGCCACATGCTTGGTTGACATCCCTACAAGACCATACAAGCTTCATCAAACCAAAAATATATGAAAAGAATGCACAATGGCATCAATGGGCTGAAATCTTATTGTTGCTACAGTAATTTCGGGAAAATTTTTCAAGAGTTTCTTCTTGTAAAAGTAGCAAACAAATTTTACAAACCTTGAAATTCAACACATACATTCACAAGAAACATTCACAACCACATTCCCAAGAAAATCAGCCCAAAAATACAAAGAAAAGCCCTAGAAATGGAGAGATATGGAACTTACTTCAATCTAGGGCACCAAAGTGAAAATGAAGTGGAATCCGGCTTAAAGCTTGATAAAACCTTGAAAATCTTCCAAAAATTCGTTTGCTAGGATGAGGAGAGTGTTTGGATGCAAAAAGAATGAAGGAAAATGGTGGAGAGATGAAGGAGAAAAGAGAAGAAGTTTGATGAAAATTGAGTGAATAGTGAGGAAATGGGCTGAAGAGAGGGGGAAATAGGGGCTGGGTGACCATGCGGCCTACCATGCGGCCGCATGGTACCCCGCATAACTCTCTGGAAAATCCATGCGGCCTGCTATGCGGCCGCATGGAACCCCGCATAAGGCTCTGGAAAATCTATGCGGCCTGCTATGCGGCCGCATAGCAGGCCGCATTGCTCTCGGGAAAATTTGTGCGGCCCCTTGTGCGGCCGCATGACAGGCCGCACAAGGCCCAGGAATTCTTCAGCTCAAAACACTCTCAAATCAACCTTTGAACTCAACCTAGCACTCAAAAATTACATGAAAACAAAGCCGAAAACACTCAAAAATCATTGAAAACATGGAGATTGAAGCACCAACACTCAAGGAAAAATACAATGATCATCAAACCAAGGGTGCAACATGGTAAAATAAATTAAGGAAAACGACTAATCAACCACCACAATCAAAGAAATCAACAACACTCAAACTCAAAAGCACCACAAAAAATACGAAAAACACCCAAACACAACAACAACTAAGAAGAAAAAAAAAAAAAAAAAAATAGATGCAATGAATTTAAAGACTTGGGTTGCCTCCCAAGAAGCGCTTGTTTAACGTCTTTAGCTCGACGTCTCTTACCTTGACATCATGGTGGATCAAAGGAAGTCAAATTACCTCCATTCTTGTGTGAAATGTTGTTACCCGAGAAATTCATGGAGAGGCATGAAAAGATCTTGAACTTCCCTTGATTTTCCATGAGTATGTCATCTACATCCATGGGCGGCGATGATACAACCTTCACAACTTTTGTAGGCTTTTTCTTTGTCTTCTTCCACATCTTCTTCAAGGCTTTCTTTTCTTGGTCATGAGGCGGAGGTCGAACCATTACTTGTGCAACTTGTTGCATCGGTATAGGTGTGGCATCACGTTTTTCAATCCCATCGTCATCTAACTCCCCCAAAATCTCATCCAACGGGTTTAAGGCAAGAACTTCCTGCACACAATCGGAAACAATGACATCAGTTAAATCAGTATAGTATAAACTGTCATCATGATCGAGTGTGTGCCGCATTGCTTCGGGGAGAGTAAAGACAACTTGCTCATCACCAACTCTTAATGTCATCCTTCCGCCCTTGACATCAATCAATGCACCCGAAGTATTTAGGAATGGCCGACCGAGAATGATGGGGACCTCAACATCATCATCAACATCAAGTATCACAAAATCAACGGGGATGATGAGCTTGTCAACCCTTACAAGGACATCTTCGACAACACCCCTTGGTCTCCGCACCGAACGGTCGGCAAGTTGTAGAGTCATTCGTGTAGGCCTTAAGTCTTCTAACCCTAGCTTCAAAAATAACTTGTAGGGCATCACATTAATGCTCGCTCCCGAGTCGGCTAAAGCATTCTCTTGTATTCCTTCACCAAGTACACACGGGATGACGAAACTACCGGGATCATTGAGTTTCTTTGGCAACTTCTTTTGAATCAAAGCAGAGCAATTACCCGATAGTGTCACCGAGTCCACATCTTCTAGTTTTCTTTTGTTCGTGATGAGGTCTTTCATGAACTTGGCATACTTGGGCATTTGTGAAAGGGCCTCAACCAATGGAATATTAATGTGGAGTTGCTTGAATATGTTCAAAAACTTTTTAAATTGGGCATCCTCCTTGTCTTGTTTCAATCTTGTCGGGTAAGGCACCACGGGCTTGTACTCGCTCACCTTTGGGACCGGGGATTTTTGGATATCGTCACCACATTCCTTCCCATTATCCTTACATTCCTTCTTGTTCAAATGAGGATCTTCCCGATCGGCTACCCTATCATTAGAAGCACTTGGACTCGTCTCGGCCCTTGCTTCCAATTGCTTTCCACTCCTCAGTGTAACGGCTTTCAAGTGTTCCCTAGGGTCGCTTTCGGTGTTGCTTGGCAAGCTACCCGAAGGACGATCAGAATGCGCTCGAACAAGCTGTCCCACTTGGTTCTCAAGGGTTTGCATGGATGCTTGAACATTCCTCAACACAGTATCGAAGTCATCCAACCTTTTCTCGATACATTGAAACCGTTTTTCGGAATTGATCATGAATTTAGCCAAAACATCCTCTGTAGTAAACTTCCTTTCTTGTTGAGGAGGGGCCTGGAACTGACTTCCTTGGGGTGGTGGGGCTCTCTGTTGTGCTTGTCCCTGACTCCATGATAAGTTTGGATGGCCCCTCCATCCCGAGTTGTAGGTGTTGCCAAATTGATTCCCAAATCCTCTAGGTCCACCACCAACGTAGTCAACATTTTCCACAGGTGCCGAGGGAGCAATGAAAATAGGGCATTGAGAAGTTGCATGCCCGGCACCACAAGTGTCACAAGACATCACTGCCTTAGGAGTGGAGCTAGACCCGAGCATCAACTGTTCAACTTTCTGTGCTAATGTACTGACTAAGGCATTGTTGTCTGAAACATTCTTCGATAAGGCTTCAACCTTAGCAGTCAACGCAGTATTCTCATTCACCTCATACAGGCCTGCAGCCTTTGGTGCCTTCTGCCGAGTACTCCAGTGACACTCATTACTAGCCATGTTTTCAATAAGAGCCTCAGCATCCTCAGGTAACTTTGCACTTAGAGATCCTCCTGCTGCAGCATCAATCAGTTGTCTCGCAGCGTAGTTCAACCCATTACAAAACATTTGCACTCTCATCCACGCAGGGAACCCGTGGTGAGGACACTTACGCAGGAGATCCTTGAACCGTTCGTGGGCCTCAAAAAGTGTTTCTGAATCCCCTTGCCTGAAGGATGAAATTTCTTGCCTCAGTCGGGCCGCCCTGCTTGGTGGAAAATATCGGGCAAGGAATTTCTCGACCATCTCTTTCCAAGTAGTGATTGATCCGGGGGCCAAAGAAGTGAGCCAACGATATGCTGCTCCTCTCAAACTGAACGGGAACAACCTCAATCTTATGGCGTCATCGGACACTGAGTTAATCTTGAAAGTGGAGCATATTTGGAGGAAGCGGGACAGGTGGGCATGTGGGTCTTCATCGGCTAACCCATCGAACTGGACTGAATTTTGAATCATTCCTATTGTGCTTGCCTTGATTTCAAAGTTATTAGCTGGCACAGTTGGGGCTTGCACACTGAACTCCTCACCGGTGAATTGGGGCCTCTCATAATCGGATAATGTTCTTCTTGGTTCAGCCATGACGGAGGGTTCACTAGACTCGACCCGAATTTCTTGTTGCCTTGAACTTTCTGTTGCTTCTCTCAATCGTTGATGCAAGGTTCGTTCAATCTCGTCGTCGGGTTCAATTAAATTTTCTTGACTAGCTCGTGTCATAAGATGGGTACCTCGCAAAATAACAAGAGCCAAGACTTAGAAATTTAAGAAAGCAAGGAAATGAAAATGTAAAAGAAAAAATGACGAAATATATACAATGATGAAAAACACGAAACAAAATAGTGGCCAAATCAACCAACTCTAAGTTTTCCGGATATTTCTCGTGGTTCCCCGGCAACGGCGCCAAAAACTTGTTGGGTCGACCGCAAGTGCACGGGTCGTCAAGTAATATCCCTCACGCGCGCGCGAGGGGGTCGTATTCCCAAAGGCCCGAGAATCTACCCTTACTTCCTCTTCGTATGATTGTTTGGCCGATCAAGTCAAGTGTTGTGCAAAAGAAAGTAAAAAGATGATTAACATGCAAATAAAGTGTTCTAAGGTGGAGGCAATGAACGAGGGATAAAACAATATAAAGAGAGGGTCACGGATGAGGATTACCAAGGGGGCTACTAAAGTGCGGGGCTTACCTTAACTAGCATGCAAATGGATAGTTTGGACCGAGAAACCCGAAGTTAGACCAACCCGATGGTCACGGAAATTGGTCCCTAATCCGGTACAAGTATCGAATACGGAATTCCTTCCGCTCGAATCCTCACACGATTGCAAAGGGAGCAAAAGGTTTCTCAAGTTAGGGAGAAGACACAAACTAGGTCAACCCTAACAATTGGAGGGGTACAAATACCCGATGGTCACGGCGTATTCATACATGTATCCCTACCAAGCTTGGTGAGCCTAATACTAGGGCAATGGTCATGCTTCCTAGCATTATCTAAACAATGATACACAGAGTTCTCATGCATACCAAGCAATCAAATACACCAAACAAGGTTCACAAACAAGTCTCAAATGCATAAATCAAGTCAAGCAAGCATCCTACACAAGTTCACCCCCAAGGTTCACCTACATCCGGTGACCTTGGGGTTTAGTTGTCCATGAATACAAAATACACAAGAAAACACATCAAAACAACCAAATACATAGATGAGAACACCCCCTCAAAAGATAGAAGCCGAATGACGTTCCAAAGACGCCACCAAAGGGGTGGCTTCCCTTGTCGATTCTCCTCCAAACTAAGGATCAAGAGGGTGGATCTCGTCGTATGTCGCTCTCCTCGTCGTTCTCTCCCCGGAAATGGCCTCCGACGGCAGCTCCTAGCTCCGATTTGAAGATGGTGGCAAGTTGGCTCAAGACCTAGGGCTCTTTTTTTTCCAAATGAACTCAAAACCCTTAAAAGAAAACTTTGTCCAGTGGGTTATGCGGCCCCCTATGCGGCCCCGCATGCGGGGAGAGAAAATTCCCGAGAAAATCCCGAAATCGCGTAAGTTGCTACAGTGCCGCTACAGTAGAACTGCTACAGTACCGTATGCGGCCTCTGCAGTGCCCGCATGACAGCCCGCATGAACCTCCAGACATAGCCATTTTCACCAAAGGATTCGTGCTACAGGATCTGCTACAGTGTCGCTCCAGTGCCCCGTATGAAATAGTGTTTTCGTTGCCGATTTCTTCTCAAATTCTATCAATGAGCTCAAAGGGGTCACATCAGTACCTGTAACACGAAAGAAACCAATTCAGACCAAAAACGGGTGCCAACTCATAGAAAAATATGTAATACATACACCCGAATACATGGAAAATACGTATGTTTAGGCGTTTATCACTTATGTAGTATTTTCACTTGCGACGAAATTCACATCACCCACATTTGTCCCTTGAACAATTCTTTTGGGTGGTAGTTTTGCGGCCATGTTCAAAACTATTTATCTTCTTCAACCCTTAATAAAAAAATAACATAGCAAAATCAACATAGAAATCATGTTTTAATTACATAGGAAAAAATAACCTTAACACTTTCTAACATAAATCATATATATATATATATTAAAACTATTCTAATCAAAGAAAGTGGTTGCAGATGTGGCATTGAATTCTAATCAGAGCTAATCAAAGCTACTACCACAGCCACACACTAGCATATTAGAATAGGAATGGACTTTGATGTTCAAGTTTACTTTGTGAATAAACAACAGCAGTTATATATTAATCCTAACAATTTCATAAATAACACATGCCGTTGGGAAGAAAACATCAATTAATGACCCTTAAAATCATTTTTTCCCTTTTATACATGATTCATTACACTAATTTTTTCATTTATATATTAAAGATAACATCGAATGTTAGTCTTGGTAGAAATAAAATAAATATTAAAAATAGCAACTTGTGAATAAGATGCATATGGCACATTCATCTTTATATTTTGTTATCATGTGAAATGTGATAGAATTTTTATCAAAAAGAGTAGCCACTGTATCATCAGATAATATATGCTAACGAAACACAACAGATGCACAATGTATACTTAAAATATATAGTCACAAACAGAATGGTATATAGTTAGCAATAATGCTTTCTCCTGAAGAGCAAACAATCTTTGGAGTGGGAAAGGACAAGCGGGGGAGATATAGATACAGTGGTTTATATTGGCAGTGATCAACCAAAGTACGCCTCAGCAGAAATTTGATTAGCACATAAATGAATGAATATTTTTCTGTGTTTGGCATTACCCAATAATAACCACCTCAGTCTGTATAGTTTAAGCCATGAAATGTTAAGGGAAGGATTCAGCAAGGCAATACTCAATCACACAGATGTTAGCAGTATAGTTCCTAATGTAGTCACATAGACTATTACAGGTTACTCTTGGTTATAAATAAGGAAAAAAAATTTGCATTTTGCAACAAAAGAAGATCAATGCCCATATTTACATATTAGCATGTGAAGCTGATTCTAATTACACCAGAGTGTAGATTATTTAGACTACTAACAAAACACTTAATTTCTTTGCATAAACAAATATAATTGGAAATAGAATTTATATTTTGAATTTAGGCACTTTTTAAGTATTATACAAGTTGACAAACGTATTCTATATCGAAATTGAATTACAGGAGAGATTGGTAAGACATAAAAGATAAAATTACCATGAAATTGAATCCATTCAAATTACTCCACCCACATGGTAGGAAAAATTACCCCTGTATTCCAGTTCCTAAGTACATTTTACACCAAAACTAAAAGATAAAACCATGAAATTTGTACAAATTAAGTTGAACTTCAAATTCACATGAAAATTCAGCTGGTTAACCTCCTAATTCACTCAACTTTCACTAGAATAAATCGTCAATTAAACACTGCAAACATGAACTGGCAAAAAAACATACTCAACTTTTTTCAAAGAATTTCCATAAGTAAATTACCTTCCACTTGCTTATCCACGAGCTCAGTTGAAGTTCAGATCAATTGATCTCACATTGCATATTGCAGTTTAATGTCACAGCTGAAACTGAAGAATAAAGAATGCATCTCAGGATCACAGAATGAGCACACTAGCTTCTCACTCAGTTCAAAATTACAGGATACTAGGATTGATCATAAGAAAAACAAGCTTGATGAAAAGAAACCAACAAAAGAAACAAGTTAGGGCATCAAAACAGAAGGTTTCACACAGATCATCACATATTCAAACTAGAGAAAACAGAAATTGAAGATAAATCACATGAAGAAATATACCACTAATTTTTCCAAAGCTCACCAGAGTCCAATCGCAAAGCTCTCCTTCCCACTTTTTTCTTTCTTCTTTTCTCTTCATTTGTCTGGATGATAGATGCAAGAGAACAATGCTAGGAGTGAGTGTAATAATTTAAAGCTTTGTTGAGGGTAAAATGGTAATTACATAACCTCTAAAATAGCTTCTCTTAAGTGTTTTTTTGAGAAGCACCTGTTGAGCAGCTTCTCAAAAAAGCTGCATTTCAGTTTTTTCATAGCTCTAGCTTTTGCTCAAAAGCCAATACAAACATAAATTTTAAAACTCAGAAGTACGTAACTTATAAAAAACACTTCTGGGCTTTAAAAAAACTGATACAAAGATGACCAATAATTAGTAACATAAAATAAAAGTAAAATATATATTTATAAATTATAAAATATTATTAAATATGTATAAACTCAACCGATATTTTTTGAAATCCGTGAAAGTTTCTCCGTACGAAGCCATCTTCAGTTTCCAAAGTGACTCGAATATATATATATATATATATATATATATATATATTTGATGTTCATATAATTTATAGGATAAATATATTTAGAAATAAAATTGAAATTTGTATTGTCACGTTTCTTCGATTTTTCATGGCTAAGGTTTCGGTTTGCATTTCCCGCCATTGAAAATTCAATATAATGAATAAAATGTCAATTATAAGAAATTCTAAATAATTCTAAAAATAAGATCACTATGGTACCATTTAATGGAACTTGATGAGAATAATCCCTTTAATGGCTTGGATCGTGTTGTTGAAATTGTTTAGGGGAAGAAAAAGTGACAGTATACTTGCACTTGAGTCCATTAGTGTTAACTTTTGGGTTATGTGGATCT
This sequence comes from Dioscorea alata, assembly GCA_020875875.1. Classification (NCBI taxonomy): domain Eukaryota; kingdom Viridiplantae; phylum Streptophyta; class Magnoliopsida; order Dioscoreales; family Dioscoreaceae; genus Dioscorea; species Dioscorea alata. Next base: position 9,398,970 of record CM037011.1, read on the forward strand.
TCTAATGATAACATGGAAAAGCAAGATCGGAGCCATAATTAGTGAAAACACTAATTTTGAATAAATTTTATTAGCATGCATCAATCAAGTAGCACATCTATTTATTAGAAAACTTATATAGCTAATTATAAGATTGTCCCATCATAAAGGTATGATTTTACCCTCACACAACTTCCACACGTTATTATTTGAACCAGTTTATATAATTTAGATGGCAACACATATGCAATTATTAATGTGATTCCTTTATGTCTGCATGACTTGATGCATATATTTTATCAGATAAGCAAATATTGAGTAGTCCACATCATAATATGGATTTCATTTTAAAGGCAGGACTCTTTCTCACTATCTTTACATTCTATTGATGAAGGTTTTAGTGATTGATGAGTGTTTTGGTCTTAGTTTCCAATTTTTGAGCAAAGAGGCAGTTGGAAATACCTGATGTGGAGGATCTCATATCCAAAGTAGATTCATATCCTATTTGTTTTGGTCCTTAATTCGCTATTGTTTTGTTTAGTGTAGATTCGTCATCCTATTTGTTTGGTAATAAAAGATTATGAAATATTAATGAGTTGGTGAGGTGGACATTGAGATGGTCTTGAAATATTCTTCTTTGCTTCAATCATCATCTCAGGAATTCTTTCATGAGGATTTTGGTATCCTTTTGTGAACTTATTTATGAATTTGCTTTCGATATAAGACTTGATGAGAACACAACAATTAGGTAGAAGACTTCTTCCATTTGTAAATAGTTGAAGTGTTCTAAATGAGAAATTCAGCTTGTATAATTAGAATAGATATAAATGATTGGAAGGGTACAACTCGAGTTGATATGTTAAAAATAATCAAGAACAAAAGATGACCTATGTAGAAGTTCAACCAAAACAAAAGAAACGTAACAAGAACAAATTCTACAACATTATGTATTTATGGCTACAATTTCATAGCTACAAAAGATATTTTTGTAGCTACAATAATACAATAGCTATAACAAAAGTCATATGTAGCTATCTATGATTTGATTGGTATTTTGAGTTACGGAGGCTATTCATTCATAACAAATAAATTAATTTTGTTTCGATATCTTAACATTGTAGTAATAATTGATGTTTTAGCCAATAGTTTTTAGACACAATAATATATTATTGTAGAATAGCTTATCTCACCTCAAATATTAATTGTTCACTGCAATAACTATTTTAAAATTTAGATACCGGCCACATTAATGAAATAGTAGTTAATATTAATACACAACTACAAACATTGGATAAATATAGCAAATAATAATTTTAAAATTTAATTTGCTATGAGTATAGCTTTTCTAGCTATAATTGACAATATATATCCCATAACTAAATGTATCACATTAAAGAGCTAAAAAAACAAGTCGAATTATGGCAAAATTATGGATGCATGTTCCAATTATAATTGTTATAGATGTAACTTCTTTTAAATACCTCCCTAAAATACGGTTTATTTCCACCAAAAATTAAAACTTTACTATCATTAATTAACCTAAATAATTTTGTAGAATAAATTTAAAAAAATTAATTTGAGTGTTTGTTATGAATATTCTTAGTATGTAGGTTGAACCATTTCCACTCTCTACACAGTCCAAATATGGTACTAATTTATTCTAACTTATATTATTATTATATATATCCAATTCAAACTTTATTGTAAATCACTAATTTTATAAATTGAAAGAATTGATTTTATATTTCATACTTCAATTAAATAAATTCCAAAATTTTACTTTGGATTTCAAACGCAGATTCAGAGATAACCGAATTTTTTTACTCTAATTTTACATAATTTACATCTTTGACAAATTAAAGTTTGGTTTTTTTTTTTTTCATATTTTAGTAATTTTTTTTACTTTATTAACAAGTAATAATTAAATGCACATCAATATCAAATTCAATAATCTCATTAAGATCAACATGAGAAAAAATATATATGTACAATTAAATTAAATTAAATTAAAACTTAATAGAAAGTCTAAGTTCTCCTGTGTATGAATGATTATGAAAATCAATTATTATATTATAAAAAAAAAACCAAGGCTTCCATAGCAAATATATGAGAACAGTAAATCTTAAAATCCAAAGCATTCTAGAGCAAATATATGGGAATAATAAATCTAAAATCCAAGAATTTCTATATTTGTGTTAAATATGTTGCATGAAAGAAATAAAAACCAAACCGTCACTTGCCAAAACCCTTCTTTTTTTTATTTTTATTTATTTATTTACTTTTTTGCCCCTTCTTTAAAGTTTTTTTTCCCTCTTTCTCATATAATCTCCACATGTCATTCCATATATTTATCAACATCAAAATTTTTAAAAATAAATAATTAAAAATTATTTCAAAAACAATTCCCATATTAATAAATTTAGAATAATTTAATTATAAATAATTATGAAAAATTATATAATATAATAAAATAAAATAATTTAATCATCTAAAAATGTACCAGGACATCAAATCACTTTTTTTAGGAAATGTAAAAAACAAAAGTGATTTTGTATTTTATACCCTTTTTTCTTTTAAAAAATTATCATATCACTTTTTTAGTTTTTATATTATAATTAGTTTTTAAAAATTATTGTTTTTATTAAAACTTACTATCACCTAAAAAGCATTTTTTTTAAATATTATAATTAATATAATTTTTTAACTTTTTTAAACTTATTAAAATGGTATGTTTTTGGTTTTCTTAAATCCATTTTTTCAGAAAATTAATTTTATAAAACATTTTAATTTTTAAAAACACGTTTTATTTTAAATTATGTTATAATCACTATAAGAAGCATTTTTTACATATTTTTTTTAAAACTTATTTTCCCGTTAACTTTATAAAAATTATAAATTTATTTATTAATTTCTTTATTTCTTTATCATCATCATCACTATGATTATTAGTATTACTTGTAAAAATTTATTGTTTAACCTGCCAACTTTTTAGATGATCTACATAAGAAAATTTTAAGACTATATCTTTATATTGATATTTCTTTTTCAAAATGTGATGGACAACTATATCTCTTCCAACCAATTTGTTACTTTATTTTTATTTTTTAAGCCAAATACAAAAAATTGTTGTGTGCTTAAATGGCTAGTGGGCACGGCTGAGGGTTATTCATGTGGAAGTATACAAAGATCGATCCTACAAGTAATTTTGCTTTTAAATTTAGTTTAAAAAATACAAATATTCAATCAAAATTTATAAATTGCATATTAATTTTTTTTAAAAAATTTAGTAATTAGAAAAACTGCTTGCGAGTTTGTTTTTGAATTTAATTTTTAAAATTTAAAATTTTGTTTAAAAAATTAAAGAAAATCCAATAAAAATTTAAAAATTGCATATTATTTTTTTTAAAAATTAATAATTAACAAAATAAGTTCATAATATGGCATGTCAAATATACTATAGTTTTCACAAATAATTTATAGTTTGGTTGTTTATATTAAAAATAATCGATTTTAGTTTTTTCAGAAAATACAAAACCGAGAAATGTAGTTACCTCCTCTCACTTATATAACTCATACACTCGGAACCGACAATAGCAATAATTAACAAAATAAGTTCATAATCAACTTGTGATTTATGTTATATATATATATATATATATATTCAAATTATTGTTATATTTTTATACGACTTTTAATGGAGATAATCCCCTCCCCCAACTAGTCCTGGTTCCACCACTTTCTCAAAGTGAGCATTGAAATTAGTGTTAAGAGATAATTAATGTATTCTCAATACCTCAAAGTGAGCTCGAGAGAGTTTTTTTAATAAAAGAAAAAGTTAGTTACTATCAACTCCATTCACTTCTATGAGTGTTAAAAGACCAAAGATCTCATAGTAAGCTTCAAGATAGAGGTCTTGTGAAATTACCGAAATACTTCTACAATGCTATTTTTGCATATTAGTCCCTACATTCTTATTTCCCACAATTTATGCAACCTAATCCCTAAATATTTTAATTTTCTTATTTCCCATAATTTTTAGTTATAAAACCCGACTTTTCATATTCCTCTTGCAATTTTGTAAATAGAACCCCCCCTCCGCGCACTCCCCTCCGGGACTTTCACCTTTCAACCATTCACACTACGCAAATAAAACCTAATTTTTTTTATCTTTTGACATTGGACCTTTTAATTTTGAAGCTAAACCCAAAATTGTAAAAGTTTTCACATTTTCTGCATTTTTTAATAATTCCTTCAATAATCCATTTATATATATTCCCCATGAATTTTCAATGTTTTTTTTAAAAAAACATTTTCTATATTTTTTTGCTAGTGACACCTAGGTTTTTCCTCTCTTTATGGTATTGTGATTTATTCTTGACATTGATGATGAAGTCTCATGAGAAATGTATAAAGCAAACATAGCTATTTTGCTAAAATAGTATATGAATTGTCATTCCTCAGGAGACTTTAGCTTTCTGTACTAACCAATCATCAATTGGAAGTTTGCATACTACTCCATCATGCAACTATTCCAAAGTATGAGTTAACGTGAGATATAGCACATAATATTTGAACCGAAAACATTTGATAAGTGTGCTATGATGAATGTACAGCTGCATAACGGAAAAATGGATGCATAGATTGTCTCTAGTTGAAAGATGATTTTGTCATGAAACGTTATTTACAGGAGAGTTGGTGGTTGTTAATAATGTCTTTTGTTCAAGCATTCTAGATGATAAGGATGAGAAACATGCATGGTTAATCACACTTGAAGAAGTATAAAGAGAGAAAAATAATAATAGAAAGAATTTAATGCAATAAAGGCTACATGACATGTATGCATGTGAATTTTGTTTGGTGGTGAGATTCCATGAAGTTTTTTTGTAACATAAATTATAAATAAAATATGAAACTTGGCCCACAAAACTTTCACACATGACACATGATAAAAGATGGGATCATGGAAGGCAATACATGACAAAGAGCATAAGTAATGGGGATGCATATATGCTTTGAAAGAGGAAACTATATGGAGTCACCAGCTTGACCTACCTCTTTCTTACCTTATGGAGGCTTGAAAAGAGTGTTCTTCCAGACTAGAAATTGCATAGCTACTTCCTTTAAACCAAAAATCTAGTTGTCCGGGTTGGGAATTGTCTAAGCTTAGCATAGGTGGGTCATTGGATGGTTTAAATATGCTACCGATATCTTCTCCCAAGCCCAAAATCTCTTTCTTGCTTTTTATGAGTTGATCAATCCCAATGAGAGATGCTTGCTCCATTACCTTAGGGTTTGATTCTTTTTGTGTCTTTTCAGCTTGAAAGGAATAAGACATTAGTAGACCTCCTTGAAAAGTCCCTTGCTCACAAGCACAATGTTCACTCAAGCAATCCAAATTCTCAAAATGATGTTCTTCTTCTTTCTCTTCAATTTCTACGGCATCATACTCATTCTGCCCCACTTCTTCAATGCCATTCACTACCACATCATCTCTAGAAGGACTTTGCATTGCTTGCTTAAATATTTCTTGTTCCTTGGAGAGTATGTCAAGTATCCCTCCTAATTGATGCTCATGGTTTTTAAAGGAGACTTCATGACATCTTAGTATGGTCTCAATATTTTGGAAACGGGCATTGGATGCTTAAATAAAATTAGCTAATACTTTTTTGCAATTGAAGTGCATCCTCTTCAAGTATCTCATCTTTTCTAAATTGCTCTTGAGGTGCTTCCTAATGTTGTGCATCATTATTCCATAAGAGGTTTGGGTAGCTTTCTTCAATTGGATGATATGTGCTGCAATAAGGATTGCTCCATTGTTGTGAAGTAACAATTCTATCAACTTTTTCACTAAGAGTTTCAACTTGAAAATATAGAGCAATGAGAGGATCAATCATCATTTAGGCACCTTGCAAGAAAAAGTAAGACATGACAAAAGAAAACAAATGAGAATGATGAAAGAATAAGAAAGTGTGAAATAGAATAAATGATGAATAGCTAAAATAGCAAAGTGCAAATGTCTCTAAAACGCCTATTCCCCCTGCAACAGCGCCAAAAACTTTGACACACCCCTTATGTGAGTGTTGCGCAAGTGCACAGGTCGTCGCAGTAATAAAATATACCCTAGTGAGTGGGTAGTCGTATCCATAGGGAATAGTGCTTAGAAACACAAGTTATCACTATTTAGCTATAGAGAAAACCAATGATAAGAGAAATCAATGTATGAATGCAAAGAAAAGTAAAAGAGAGAAGAAAATAAGCAAGAGTAAAGGAAAAAACAATCGATGATAAGATGGGGCACCTGAACAATGCTCACCCTAGGACTATTATTTCAATTGTAGGACTAATATTATACCTCCTAATTGATATTTAATGAGTTGTAGAAATCCAAAGACACACGGTCCCAAACTTAAGGCCAACCGTGACTAGTCCCCTACAATATGCCCCAACAGAAAGAGATACTCTAGACGCCTCACACTGTGTGGGACTGTTTGGGGTTCTGGGGACTCCAAATGATAAACCCTATTCCCTGATATAGTTCAAACCCTTTGGTACAAGTGAAAGAACCCTAATCACAATTAAGACCCAGCACTAAGATTCACTACAACACTTCACTCTATTACTCGCCAACTAAGCCCTAGTGGAGTTCATTTTTTAGCATCTCACTCTATTGTGAACGCAAAGAACTCTTGGAATGTGGAGGTAGGATAAATCACGTCGGAAGGAAAAGGAGACTTTCCGCTACCTCTCAACTCACCCCCTCAACCCTCTTCAATCTTGCTTAGTCTAACCCTAATGAAGTTATCACACCTTCAAAGGATTACCTAGATGGATTCTCAACCCTAGTGTCACATCTAAGAAAAAATAATACAATTAACATTCAAGATTGAAACTCAATTAAAATCATCAATTAAAGAAGCATAATAAAAGTCAATGAAACAAATTCATCCTAGGGTTTACAAGTCCAAGCACCTGCTAAAGGTTTAGCTCTCCATGGAGCAATACAAAATCGACAAAGACTTTGAAATCATATGCATAGAAACCATAAGAAAAACCTCCTTGTAGTCCGTATCGATGGTCTTGTGGAGCGGCCTCATCTTCTCCAAAGGTTCTCTTGTCAAACCTTAGGCACACATCGCCGAATCGATAGTGACGAAAGCTCCCCCAATAGCTCTCCTCCAAAGAAACTCGATGTCCATGCCGTAGAACCACTCCAAAAGCCTCGCAAAACCTCTCCAAACCCTAGTCGCGCTCTCCCTAAAAGTTAAGCAAAAGATAGGAAAAAGATCCACAAATAAATCTCAAATCGTGGTATTTATAGGGCTGAAATCGGGCATCCACATGGATGTGTGGAATTTCCACACGCCCGTGTGGATTCTCTAAAATTGGATTTTCAGCGCGCTATGAGCAGTAATTGTACAGTAACTTACTATAGTGTTTTGCTATAGTACTCTTGCCAAAATTGCTCATGACTTCATTTTCTTCATTGAGGTCGCCAAGTTGGGCACACAACTACGTGGTAGATCACGTCGTCTCTTGCTTTTAACACATTGATGAAACTCTTCGATGTTACATAAGTTAGACTATATGAGTGTGACTATCTTTGTGCCCCTCTAATTTGTGTATTCTCTTGAGCACTTTGGAGGTTGGCACACACTCACATATTTACAACTTGTGCCTTGGTCCTTGCTTAGTCCAAGAGTTTCCTCAACCATTGTGTCCATGACCTATTTTTGCTTTTTTTCTTCCAACTTATCTCCACAACCCTAATTGTGCAAAAGAACACAAATACACATGAATGAGTGATAAAATCTAAGAAAAGTGATAATCAATGCAAGAAAAGTATACTTCGTATCACTATACACAATAACTTATCAAAACAATAGTCCTAGGGTGAGTATTGTCCGGATGCCCCATCTTCTCATTAATTTTTCTCTCTATTTACTCTTGCTTGCTTTCTTTTCTTATTTTACTCTTTCTGCACTCTTACATTGATTTTACTCATCACCATTCTTCATCTTAGCTAAATAGCGATATCCTTTGTTTCTAAGCAACTGTTCCCTATGGAGACAACTATCCACTCAGTAGGGTATATTTTATTACTATGATGAACCGTGCACTTGCGGAACACTAACGAAAGGGGTGTGTCAAAAACTCTCATTTCTAATTTAGTTATTTTTACTTTTATAATGTTATTCATTAAGTTTTTAAATTATCATAGCATCAATATAAGAGACGATCTATGCTCTAATAGATTATTAATTTATTGATAAAATAGTTTTGGATAGCAAAAGATGTATTTCCTCCCGAGCTTAATTATTATAAATTCATGGAAGAAAGTATTTGTGGAAATATTGCTCTTCATAAAGTTAATGATTGTATGTAGTTAATAATCAAATTTTATTTTTGATAAATATATAATTTTTCTAATAGAAGAACTTTTTGCAGTGTTTATTAGATGATGTAGAGATTGAAGATATAAATTTCCGAGTTCTTTGTGATGTTGGTAGTAATGTAAGCAATAATTTACAAGATTTAGAATGAATATTTGATTGTCATAATGACATTGATTTAAGTCTTGATCCAAGTTCATTGATTTAGATCATGTTAATTGTGTTTGAATACTTAAGTAATTGTGGTTATTGGTTAATTATTTATTTTTGACTATTTTAATTTGATCTGTCTGTATTTATTTGAGTATGGTATAAATTTAAATATCACATTTAACTAATTGTGCTTTTTTTTATTATTGCAATTATATTTTATATCATATATTGTCATCATTAATTGTTGTAATATATACTTTTTATATATTTTTATTATTAACCCTAATTCAACTCAGGATCAACCTAGGTTAAATCCTAAAAAAAAGAAGACCATCTTAATCATGTTATTAACTATAAACTGATTTCATTATTTAAATTTGTTATAAATTAATCTCCATCATATTTTCCAATTGCTTGAAATGTGCTATCCATAAACTAATAAGCCCTAAAAAAAATGGCTTCATGGATGGTAAATCCAGCTTTAATATCATTATAGCTGCCTATGAAATTAATTATTATCTAGAGTATGATGTCAATACCACTCCTAAGATGTTAATTAAGGTGGAATACTATCCTTGCTATAATGGAACTCATAAAATTCCTTGAAATTTAAATCTTTTCGATTAGAACTTGTATTACTTTTGCCAGCTCTTTTTAATTTATTGATTAATAGCCAGTTGCCCATTGCATGGATTAACAAACATAGGGGAGTTAGAGAAAGAGATCCCATTTTTTTTAGTTTCTTAAAATCTCATTGCAATTCTCAAACATGCTATGTGATTTAAAATAGTTCATGGACATTTACGGGTTAATATTTGCATTTGCAACATTATGGATATTTAAGACATGTATGCAAAAGAATCAGTGAGCAACCATAAATCCATACTTGTATGTGGAAAGAATTCCATCGATAATGACTTTATAGTCAATTGTCTCCTCATTAACACATTTTCTAACTTGAAATTATTTATAATTAAAGTGCCCCAAGCTTAAAAATCTTCTTTTTTACCATCACAAAGCCCTGAGTTTTGCTTCATTGTCAAAGTCTGATCCCTAGCATGACCATGCTCATAGCTTAAAAAAAAAAACAAATACATTGTAGTACGATGGAAAGTGAATGATACAAGAGCTCTTACAATAAAACCATAAGCATCTTTGAGAACTGAGTTAAAACTTTCTGATAATTTGAGGTTGTGACTTTAGCATCGTCTACCACGTTCATGTGCCATTGCCCACATTTGCCTTGATACAATAGATGATGTGAAATCAGTAACCATGGGATATTTATTTTGTCAATTTTTGTGTTGAAACAACTTTAGACACTATCCAAAAGAGATCTACACCAGATTTACTTTTATAATATGGTAAAAAATTATTAGTAAGATGTCATAAACAATACTTATGAGCACGGCCATGTTGTGGAGGAAACATGACAACATGATAGAGTTCCTTTGTACTTCCCATGCTTAAATGCCCCATCTACTGAGAAAACATGACAACAGGAATTGAAGCCAATGATAGACCGTCTAAAATCCCAAAATATTCTCTTAAAATGCTCCCACCTATACCTCCATTCAGAATTAAAGTCAACAATAGTACCTAGGTTTGAACTTACTAAAGCATTAAAATACATCCATAATTTACCATAAGGTCCCTCCCATCGTTCGCATATATGTTTGAGAGCCTTAATTTTTCATTTCCAATCCTTTGCATAACTAACATCAACATGATACATGTCTTTCACCATTGCTTGCTTATAAGTGCTAAAAAGATTATATTTTCATATCTTTTACACTTTATTCAGCACAGAATTTGACATGTTTAGCACCTTATTTGTATGAAATTTTATTATTTTGTTCACCACGGCCTTTATTTCTGTTTTAGGGAAAAAGAAGTGAATTCAGGGGTAATTTGAAGCAAAATAAACCAAGTTGCTGAATCAAGGCTTCAACATGGCTCACAATAGGCATGGTAACAAGTTATCACGCCCGTTGTCTATACTTACCACTACCGTTATCAAGTTGTGGTAGCATGGAATCACTGGAAGCAACACAAAAGCCACAATAGCTTGATAACATCCATTGTGAAACCCCATCACGGCTATTATCTAGCTACATAATTCCCAAAGAGCCGTGCCAAGATGCAACTTGGAGCCCAAGCAATAACTTACTCACAACAGATATCACAACGCTCGTGGTGAGGCCATGGTGTACTTGACTATATAAATAACCCTAAGTTTCTATAAAATCAGGGAGATTCTTTTGTTGAATAAGATAGGGCAGCCACAATTCTTTAGATTTGAGCGACTGGAGATGACTTTCAAGCATATTTCAGCATATTCTGTTGAGTTTCTCAAGGGGAAGTCAATGATCATTGTTAGAGGAGGGCACGCATGACGGGCGTCATCTTATCAATCTTGGGATCCCGTCACCCCCATCCTTCAGAGACCTATTGGAGGGAGTTAGTTTAGGAATTCTTTGAAAGCATATCTTTTCTTTGGCCTTATAGCTCTCTCTTACTTTGATTGATTATTTTATGATCCATAAGAACCTAATTTTAGGAGAATTGTATATCTAGGTCCCCCGTGATGAGTGTATTCCATATATATATTTTCATACCCTTTTCATGTATTTATCTTATATTTAAGTGTTTATTTATTGTTATTCGGTGCCACTATAGGTATTATTGTGTATTTGTGTAGGGAAACAGGTACCTATGCAAAAGAACAGGATTCAGCACAATTATAGTGTGAAAAAAGGATCAAAGTACAGTGTTCCAGGTGTGACACGGGCTAAGCATGGGCGTGTTCCTGCCCTTGATTTTCTCAGAAGAATTCTACGACAGACGAAGCATGGTACTGTAGCATTTACTATAGCAAATCAATATAGCACGAGTCCGGAGAAATGCATGGTTTGCATGCTTCTAGCACGGGCATGTTCTCTGTTAAACACGGGGGTGTTCTTCCTAACATGGGGGTATGAGTGCTAAATTTTGTGTTCCAAAGTTTCTTGGGATAATCAGTGGCAGTAGCACGCCCGTGTTCGCCTCGAAAAGCACTCTTTAAGCCCAAATCTAGGTCATTTGAGAGGCATTCTTCATCCTTCCTTCCCTCTTCTTCTTGGGGACGGCTGTTAAGCTATTCCCCATCAGTTTTCTCAGGCTGGAATGAAGCTACGGTACAAGATCACGAGTGGAGAGGAGCTTAGCTGACGCGACTTCATCAAAGCACCATCGGAGTGGTTTGAGAAGCAAAGAGGGGAATCTTTCATGGCTTCGTTACCTTTTGTTTTCTTTAGTCTTTTATGGATTTGTAAAACTATAAGGGGCTAACCATCTCTAGTGCCCCGGGCTATGAACTTTAGCATGTTTTATTTTGATTCTTAATGATAGTGGCTATGGACTACTTTGAGATTCCTCTTATGTTTAATCTTGTGATGCAATTCTTGCTATGTATGACTGCCATAGTCGTAGTTGCAATGGGTATGCTTGTCATATTTGTAACTGCGGGATTATGTGCATGTTGCTATTATTGTATCCATGCTAGCTTGGTGAAGATTGAGAAATCCACCCGGTGAGGGCATACATAGAGGAAAGGTTTTGAGTGTGTGCCTAGAGATAAGGTGTATGGTGTCGAACCCTCCGAACTAAAGTTTACCATAGAGGTCAGGGATTGAGTGTGTGCCTAGAAATAGGGACGTATGGTGTCGATCTCCCCTCTCTAGGGTTTATCTTGGTTAAAACATCTCTTGCAGGTGTTTTGTTGGTCCAAAGTTTATTCCGAGTAGCCAGTATTGGGAATCATTGCTTGTGCCGAAGAGAGTAGTCTGGGACACTATTCTATCTCTATGATTTTCACCTAGTTTATTTCCAGTCCTTACCTGTCATCTTTCCCTATTTTTTTTTGGGTTTTCTAGTTATCATCTTTATCCAATCCATTCTAATTTGACTAGACATTGGGAGATCAATTAGTACTAGAAGTCCAGTCTCTGTGGTTCGGCAAGCTACCCCTCGCGGGGCACCACTATATTACTTGTGTGCGACTTGTACACTTGCGGAGAACACATCACCCTAATTATTATTTATGAATCTCTTTAATTCAATAAATCTTTCTAGTTTTTGTGATTCATTGCATGTTTTTAATTGATTGATATTCTCATTAATGTGGATGAGGAAGGTATGTCCCCATGTTAAGAACACACATGCAATGATAGATCTATGCATGCGCTAAGAAATTAGGCATAGCTGGTTTCTAGATTATGGATTGATTGCCCCTTAGGCTTAGGGTTTGATTTCACCTTAAGTTCCAAGTTCAAAGTTATTTAGACCTAGTTACCAAGAGAATGGGGCTAGTAGGCCTTCGAATTCCCATGGTCCAATTCTATAATACGATTGTCACACTCAACATCTATGATAAGTAATAAGCAAGATAACTATCATATAATCTCCCAAATCCTTCCAAGTGTGCTTATGAATCTCCAATTGTATTGTTCAATAACTTGTAGACTAAAGAAAGAATGTAAATGCTTAGGCTATTGATTAAGTAAAAAGTAAGTAATAGGAGCTTCTCACCGTTCCTGGGAAAATACGACCCTCGTACTCACTGATGAGGTATTACTTGATGGCCCATACACTTACGGTATTCACGGACTTAATTGTGATATTGTTTGCAGACTTGCATATTTACATACTCATAAATTCACACACACCAAAAAGGTCCATCAAGTTTTTTCCGTAGTAACTGGCGAGCTCTTAATTGAGAGATTCTAGGAAAACTTATAGCTTAGTATTTTACCCATTTAATTACGTGATTCTAATTCATTCAATTCAATTTATCATGTGTTTCTATTGTTGCTACACAATACTATGAACATTTGTCTTTTCATGGCAAGTATGAGAGGTTAGTTGGAGAGGGTACTAGCCTTGCTTGATTAATGGATTGAACACCGCATAATGCAGAAACTTGATACACAATACCTTAATGCAATTGAGTAGTCCCCTACTGTCCATATTCACTTTAGGCATCATAAAGAAATAGTTTGGCAAGAAATATACAATTAGTTCATGAAAATGCTAGAATCATAAGAGAGAACAGTAGGCAATGCAGTAGAAAACTTTATTGGAATTGACAGTTTGTGGACATATGATATCACCTAGGTGGAACACATGGTTTATGAAATAAAGGATGATGCTAATACCCAAGGTATCAAAGGTCAATTTGAAAGAGTGCCAAATTTGTTTGATAGATTGATTGAGCGTCACTTAAAACAAGGCTCCAGCATACAAGACCTTAATCCGGTTGAGCTACTCCCAACATTGATGCACTCTCCATAAGTGTACGGATCATAACAAGTAATAAAGTGGTAGCCTGAGAGGGGTAGAGTTGTCAAACCGTATGGACTGGACTCCTAGTACTAATTGATCTTCTAATCTCTAGTCGATCAAAGGAAGGTTGGATCAAAGACTAACTGAACAAAGAAAGAAGAGAGAGAGATATGAAGAAAATAGGTAGACTAGGGCTAAGTTTTTAGCAATAAGAAGAGCAATGCCCTGGGACAATCCTCATTTGCTTTAGTGTAGTGATGGGTTAGGCTGGCCTTTTCTAGGCCCATTTGGAAGCGGGCCTAAATTGATCAAGCCATTCAGGTTACGATGTTGGATGGGGTGAGGAGGGCTTTAGGCGAGATGGCTCATCCTTTTAATAAAAAAATATTTTTTTAAAAAATCTTTCTCTGAATAAATCATTGAATCTCATCTCACTCTCAAAAACCCAAACATTTTACTCTCTTAGCTTTAAATGCTGCCATCGTCCCAACTCTTCAAACACCATTGTTGGCATCCCCCCTAGCTGCCACTACTCTCCCATGTCCCTACGGTGACTCCGACATTACCTCCTTTCATTCAGGCAGGCCACCGATCAACCTACTACTGCCCACTACAAGCCTTCATTCCCACTTGTAATTCTATTTACCAACTTTCTCTACATATTTGTTGTAGCATTACTATTTTCTATTTTATTTTTATTTTCTTTATTTATTTACTCCTTCTGAGTTTCTTATTTTTGATGAATTGTATTACTTTGGAGTGGATTAATATGTTTTAAGTTGGAATTTCTCAAAGATGCCATTCACTTTCTGGTTGATTGTTTGTGCCATATTGCTTAAAAGTTGGACATTTGTATGTCTTTTATTAGGTTGGTCTGTGTCTAGTGGTTTCTTGGGCATTTATCAATTCATCATAGTTTACACCAAGCACCTTCTTCTCGGACTAAAGATAACAAATCTTAATTGTTATGAACTAGTTATTGGTATTTATATATTTATATATGTATGTATGTAGATATGTATATTTGTGCATAAATTGGTGATTACTTACTTGATTTGATGGTTTTTGGACATTTGATGGCATAATGCTAAATCTCTTGCCCTACTTTCTTTGTCATTGAATTGTTTATCCTTGTCACTTAAATTGTCACTTAGGTTGCCTCATTTCTTCTTGGCTAAAGGATGTGGTTTTTTCTGCTTATGTTTATAAATAGATGAGGAGATGATAATAATGTTTGGAAAATGGATACATAAAGATGAGAGGGAAAGGTTTTAGGAAGCCATGGATACACATGATCAATTTGGCTATTCCATGCAAGAGTAGATGCAAATTATATATATATATATATATATACATATACTAGTCATAATATTGGATATATTAATAAGACTAGTAATGGCATTGGATATATTAATAAAACCGATATTAGATTACTACTTGAATATTTCTTGTTTTGATATACATTGCTAAGTGATGTAGCTCTATTTAAAATTATTTTTAATATTTATAGAAAAATGTCTTTTTTTAAGGTTAGGTGATTAATTAATCTATATCACGATATGTATCAGAAATTGTCTAAGAAATATGAAATATCATTTTTAAGAATTGATCAATTAACTATTAGCATAATCGAGTCATTTTTTGGGAATTAATTACATCTTATCATCTTATCATGTATGATATTTCTTATATTTTTAATACACATTTGTAGAATAAATAATAATCATGGAATTCGCCTCTTTCAATCAATGTGTGAACTTGGATGAAGAAGAATTGGGAAGTACTAAATCTAGTAAGGAGACAACTAAAATGGCAAAATAATTTTTTGATGTTTGGAATTTTTATAAAGAAGGGGGTAGATCAAGATGGCATACAAAAAGTAGAATGCAAGGGATATAAGAAAGAATATAAATGTGGGAGTAAAAAATATGGACTTGATCATTGAGGCGCCACAAGGATAATTGCAAAATGATTAAATTCAATGATGTGGGATAAATGTTTTTTAATCGTGAAGGGAAAATAAGCTCTAAGAATGTCAATCAAAAAATTGTACTCGCTTATTAGCTGCTACAATTATAAAACATGATTTGCCATTTTCATTTGTTGAATATGATGACATTAGAGCTTGTATGAAATATATAAATCCTGATAGTGCTTGCATTTCTAGAAATATTCTTGTTTCTAATATTACAAGAATATATATGAGAGAGAAAGGGAAACCTAAGCATGTTTGGGTAATATTTAGAATAGAATTTGTTTAACTTGAGATGTGTGGTTTGCATGCACTAGTGAGGGCTACATTCTCTCGAATGAACACTTTGTTGATAAAAATTAGAAATTTAAGAGTAAAATTTTGAACTTTATTGAAATGCCTCATCCACACTCAGGAGTTGAAATGGCTACAAAGTTATTTACATTTTTTAAAGAATGGGGAATTGAGGAAAAAGTGTTTTCTTTGACATTAGATAATGCATCTAGAAATGACTATATGTAAGATCTTTTAAAGGAGCAACTGCTTTATATGATAGTTTGTAATGTGATGGCAAATCTTTTCATATTCATTATTATGCTCACATATTGAATCTCATTGTCCAAGAAGGTTTGAAAGTAGCTTATGGAGCTTTACATAAAACCAGAGAATCTATCAAATATGTGAAGGGTTCAAAAAGTAGAATGAAAAAATTTGAAGAATGTATGGGTGTTGACAGGGGCCCTAAAGTGCACGGGTTGTCGAAGTAATAAAATACCCTAGTGAGTGGGTAGTCGTATCCACAGGGAATAGGGAATTGAGATATAAGTATTTACTATTTAGCTAACGCGATGTGTGAAAAGAAATCAGTGAGTGAGTGCGAGAATAATTGGTAAAAGCAAGAATTAAAAGAGAAGTGTGGAAGATGAGAGAGTGCAAGTAAGCTTTTCATATTCCTATTGATGTTAATTAAGTCGAGGAGATCCTTAAACACACGGTTCCAAATCTAAGGTCAACCGTAACTAATCCCAACACTATGCCCCGGCATTAGGTTTCACTACGACCCTTGACTCTCGTTGACTTGTCAACTAAGCCCTAGTGGAGTTCATCTTCCTAAGCCTCACACTATGTGGAATTGCTTTAGGTTCTAGGGATTCCTAGTGATAAACCCGGTTCCTATATGTAGTTCAAACCCTTTGGTCCAGGTGAGAGAACCCTAGTCTAGATTAAGCCCCAATACTAAGATTCACTACAACACTTCACTCTGTTGCTCGCGCAACTAAGCCCCAGGGGAGTTTATCTCCTAGCACTTCACTCTATCTTAACCGCTAATGAATCATGGAACACAAAGGTAGGGAAAATCACATCGGAGGGGAAATGGGACGTTCCACTACCTCACGACTTACCCTCTTAACCCTCTTCAATCCTAAGTAGTCTAACCCTATAGGAGTTGTCACACCTCCAAAGGATTACCTAAATTGTTCTCAACCCTAGTGTCACGGCTAAGGGAAAACAATAAACAAAATTAATCAAGATTAAAACTCAATTTTATTCATCAATAATGGAAAAGCATAATAACAATGTCAAAGAAACATAATAGTCCTAGGGTTTACAAGTCTGAATACCCATAAGGGGTTTAGCTCCTCATGGAGCTGTACAAATCCATCAAAATAATAATAAGAACACAAATTGAATGCATAGATGAAAACCCCCTTGTGTGCGATGTGGCCGTGGTCTTGTGCCGCCGTCAGATGTTGATGTCGACGCCGATGACGAGCTTCAAACCTCCATGAAGTCCTCTCAAAACCCTCGCCGTTCTTCTCCAGAAGTTAGGGCAAAGAAAAGCAAAAAAAAAAAATCCCAAAATAGTCTCCAAAACAGGCTTTTATAATGTTGAGTCGCGGCTGAAATTTGAGTTTATCGGGATTTCACAGGGCCGTGTGGAATTTCCACACGCCCGTGTGAACTTTTTGGTTTTCTGAATTTTGGAAGAAAGTGAACAAGAGCTTGCTACAGTAACTTGCTACAGTAACTTGCCGAACTGCTCCCGAATTCGTCGTTCTTCATCGAGGCCGTTGAATTGGGCACACAATCAACGGTAGGTCATGCCGATTGCTTTAAATCTCTTAACTTGGTGAAGTTCTCCTTGTTAGCACGAGCTAGACTTGTTGTGAATGTCACTGCCTTTGTTCCCCTCCAAAGGAGGTTGGCACACACTCACAAGTCTATACTCAAGCCGTGTTCCTTGCTTAGTCCGAGAATTTTCCCAACAATGGTGAACACGATCTAACTTCGTTCCTTTCCTTCACTTTATCTTCACAACCCTACAATGCACAAAAGTAAACAAATGCACAATTTTTAGTGATAAAATCTGATTAAATTAATGCTCATTGCAAGATAATAACGCTTCGCATTACTATAACACGAGCACTAATCAGGTGTAGTTGGTAGCATCGACCCTAGTATTGGCATGCGATTAGATGTGTCTACCCGTTGAAATTTGACATATTTGATGTTGGATAATGTCATTAAATATAAATGAGCATTTGTTTCTCTTTAGTTGAATAATAGAAATTACAAGTATTGTCCTTCGAATGATGAATGGAAAAAGGAGAGAAAATATATGAGTTCTTGCAGCCATTTTATGACACTACCAAGTTGATCTCGGGATGTTCTTATCCTACATCAAACTTGTCTGTTATGCAAGTGTTGAAGATTGAAGTTTTATTAAAAGAAAAATTATCAAGTGAAGATGTGGTGATTAGTGACATGTGTATAAGGATGAAAGAAAATTTTGATAAATATTGGAGACAATATAGTATGTTGCTTGCATTTGGGGCTATTCTTGACACAAGAATTAAATTGT
Organism: Dioscorea alata; assembly: GCA_020875875.1. Classification (NCBI taxonomy): domain Eukaryota; kingdom Viridiplantae; phylum Streptophyta; class Magnoliopsida; order Dioscoreales; family Dioscoreaceae; genus Dioscorea; species Dioscorea alata. Next base: position 9,417,649 of record CM037011.1, read on the forward strand.
CATTATTGGACTATTTTTATGGGAAAGTTGAGAGTGATTCTATTAAATGCCAAGAGAATGTGTCACTTGTAAGAACAAAGCTATACAAACTTTTTGAAAATTATTCAAATGCTAATATGTGAAGCTCTTCACAACCATAATATTCTTCTATCATTACACCTACATGTACACAAGGTGGTGGAGGAATTAAAAGTAAATGCAAAAGAATCATTAATGTAAGTGCTATAACACTTTCTTTC
>CM037011.1:9418887-9463244 GCA_020875875.1 Dioscorea alata
GTATGTGGATCCATTAATATATTATGTTGACTTATTGTGTTCATTTCTCTTGTTCGAACACCGTTGTATGTTGGTATTGTCTAAGTGTTGTATGGGAAACCATACTCAAAGTTTGGGTTGATATTTTGATTATGTATTTCATGTTGTCATCTATTGTGCTTCTATACCTTTATATTGTCCTTATGAGTATGTATAGGAAGTTTGGATATGTATACATTGTTGTGTCCTTCCTTGTTGTTATTATGATTCTGTGTAGGTAACAGGATAACCTTATAAAGATCCAACGTTTAGGTAGGGTTTGACCTCACTTGGGTTATCGTGGCCGTATGTTGCGTGTGAAACCCGTGGGTCAAGCCGTGACAACATGAATTAATGAAATCATTATTTGTAAGCTGTATTGGTCAAACAAATTTATTATAAGAGATTTATATGCATTATCAAAGTAAATATAGTATTTTATTTTTTTAATTAGGGATTTAGCAACGGATTAGCAACGGATTAGAAATAGATTAATTTTTTTAATATATATATATATATATAATTTGAGCAACAGATTTGCAACAGAATCATTTTTGTTTCTAATAAAAACAAATTTAAAACAAAATATTTTTAGTTGCAAATCCCTTGTTAAATTTTGAAATAGAGTAGCAACAATATAAATTATGTTGCAGAATTTAGCAACTATTTTGCAATGAAGTTTATTCCATTATGAATCCATTGCTAATGTCTTAAACATATTCCTATTTCCATTTCTAATAGATTAGCAATGAGGATTTTAGAAACTGAAAAAATACATTTCTAATCTGTTTCGAAAATGAATTAGCAATGGACGAGAACTAGAAAATATTGTTTGGAAATTGCAATTCTCTTATAGTGGAAGTATAAAAACAAATCTAAATTCAGCTGAGGATTTTGATTTTTATGACTTTTTGTTTCTAATTGACTGTTTCTTGCATTTTTTCCATTAAAATTATATTAGGTATATCGTTATAACATTGCCATATTTATCTTGCACAAAACGTGGAATTAAGGGCAAATATTCATATCTTTTCATGATATAGTCATCGAATTAAATGCAAATATTCTGTTTCTTGCTGAGTTTTTTGAATTCCGTTTTCAAATTGGTTATTTTTTTAGGGATATCAAGTTTTTATTTGTGGAGATCTTATTTTTGATTTTTTTCTAATTATTATTTTAGATTTGGATTTTTTATAGCAATAATATTATATTAGGTAATATGCCTTTTTTTTATGGAAAGAGTGGAAAGGTATTTGCTAGAACAACAAAGAAAAGGAAAAAGAAGCTCGGGCTACCAGCAAGTATCTTCTACCTTAAAATTAATAAATTAGTCAACTGTAGAGCTTAATATTAAAGGCCAAGTTGTCTCCCAAGAATCTTCTACCTCATAATCTTCTACTTTAGAGTTAGTAGGTCAATCTACTTCAAAACCTAACATTGAAGGACACGATATTGTTTATGTCTATATGCCACCTATTCATATAGTGTGAGTGTGAGTATGAGTACTTGAGATTTTAGCTCCACAACACTCTTGGAATTAAGAAACATTGTATGGAGGGATTTTATTTAGAGACTAGACATATACTTGAGATTAGAAGAAGATATGGATTTCCTAAGGACTTAATGACATGACACAACAATGCTCTAGAAGCCTTGTTATATTGTCATAATGGAACAATGTAATTTTGAAAGATACTATCAAAGATGTTCATGAATTTGGGGATTTGTATATATTTTTACTTTTGTATTTAATGTGCCAAATATATATGTTCCATTAGGGGAGTTTGTACATATATTTCGGATATTTTGTTAATGTATTTACTAATAAGACTATGTTTTTATTTGTTTTTACTTGAAAATATTTTTGTTCTTTGTACATTGACAATTAATTAAATATCATAACAAAAATTGTGATAATAAAATTTAATATTAGAAAGCATGATACTTTAATATCATCGCAAAAATGAGTATCTTATTGTTGCTTGATATTTACTTAGGCGAGAGACTTTGCTCAAAAGATTACTTGAATATTCTGTTTGATAATCATTACATGTGTACTATATGTCTCAGGAAGCTAAATGTGGATACGAGCAAGAAAAGTTCAAATTTGGAAACATTCCTAACATTGTTGTGAAATATATACTATAGATTAGTAATTAAAATCAAACTTTTCTAACCATTTTATCATCTTTGAAAGTATGGGATGCTAGAAAAGATCATTCAAGCAATGTTTTTTTCATCATTAGTTGCCTCCAACACATTGGCAAACTTATATAATCACTTAAAAGTTTTCACTTCAAACTATACAATCCTTTTGCTTTCTTTGTTTGGCTATATATAGTCATTTGATAAATTTATCGCAAACTATGTTGTGTTGTCAATAAGTATTTTGTGATTTCTCCAAATATGCAGGAAGATAATGTTACCACTCAAAGGCAACACCTGATATTGTAACTTACTATGTTCACATAAACCAATTTCCAAAGCCTAATTTTGTTCATAATTTGTGATGGCTCTAGAACAATATATTACAAAAGGTAATATATTTCACAATGATATTTCACAATGAACATTTGCTATTGGACATTGTATATATATTGTAGTGTTATCAATATATTTGTAGTGTTGTCATTAATGGATATGTGATTTCTATCAAAAGATATGATAAGGGAGATGATATGTGTCTAAATGTATATATTTTATTATACATATTTTATACACTTAGCAAGTATTTTGCTAAGAATTGATGCCCGTTTTGATGCCCATTTTATGCTTAATCGAGTATTATTTGCTTTATAGGGCACGGAAGAGCCACGGAGAACACTATGATATGATTAGGGCGAAAAAGAGAAGAAAACCATGTCATAGTACTGTAGTGTATTTAATGTAGTAGATTACTACAGCTATAGTACTGTAGTATATTACTTTAGCTGGATTAATGTAGCAATTTCACTGTATCAGCTACTATAGCACATGGAAGATTTTCGGGATAGAAAGTTTGGCCTAGTCCATACAACCTCCATATGGGCATATGAAGACCGTATGGTCCCTATCAAGTTGTGATTTATCTTTGTTTTGTACCCAATTCACGCCCTATATGGCCCCTATATAGCCTGTATACCCCGGGGGTATAGAAACACAACTTTAGGGCATGAAAGGAGATCTTTTGGCCAGCACTTGAAAAGGAGAAGAGAAAGAACAAAGACATCTTGTAGAGGTGACGATCTTGGGCTAGAGAAGGAGGCAAGGGCTAGATCATCAAAGAGAGAGCTTCATCATTAAAGGGAGGAAGGTTCTAGGACTAGGAAGCAGCCTTCGGCTAGGGAAAGTGTCATTTGGCACTTCTTGGATAGGAGAAGCATCATTTGGCTGGATCTCCCATTCTTCCTCATCCTTTCACCTAGGGAGTGTCATCTATGAACTCTTTTTATATTTAACTTTTCTTTCTTGTTTATTTGTTTATGATGACACAGTAGACCCCTAAGGCTACTGGATATTGGTGAACCTTGGGAAGTTCATCATGTATTTTGGATGATTTTTATTTAATTACAAAACTTAGGGTTGATTTATGGTTTAGTTCATTGTTCTTCATGCCTAGAACTACTCCATGGAGAGATCGGTAGTTCTTTCTTTAGTTATCCACATAGATGTGACCTACTCACATGTATTATATCATTAATGAACTAAAAGGGGTTACTTTTATTGATATACCGAGAAATTAGATGTCGGTAGCCCTCCGATCTATATGGGTAGACTACGGTTTTGTGTATCCTTATCTTGGGATCTCGTTGTACTTAATGCAATCGAAGGAATTTTGGCTAGGAAGAGATTCCAATCAACATTTGTATGGGATTAGGATTCAATCGCTAAGAAATTGGGGTTGATCTAATCTTGTAAACCTTTGGTCTTAATCACACATGCACTCTTTTGTTATTCATTCATGTATCCACATCCATTGGCCTTTGCATTTTACTGTAGCTCTTGCAAACTCATCTTTGTTCTTAATTCGTATAACTATATCGTATTTAATTTATTGCATCTATTAGAGTAAACTCTCATGTTTAATGTGTTAGGTCAGATAGTAGGCGATGAAGGTGTAATAGTAGATCCTTAGCCCCGAGGAATATGATCTTTGTGTCTTTACACGAGGTATTACTTGGCGATCCCATACACTTACTGGGAGCACATTAGGGGACATACAAACCTCAGCACCTTTGTTCTCTCGCATGACCGTCATTAGTAGGCTAAGTCCGTCTATAGTTTACTATTGAGCTAGCAAAGATTTCATCAGATTCTCCTGGAGACACAAACACAAATAGTGTTTTAGAAAAATAAACAAATCTACAACAATAGATGGATACATATGACTTTTCATATAAATCAATTAAGTGTTGTTCTAGAATGAATTCACATATTCTACACGTAAAACTATATGCTAGGCCACACAGATTTTTCTACAGAAAAAAATAATAATTTTACATAATATTAACAATATATTAGTATTGTTGTCATTAAGCATTTTGTGATTTGTCAACATATGCAAGAAGATAATATTGCCACTCAAACCCAACACCTTAGTTACTTGCAAATGTTTCAATTTTTGTGTTCTTCTGTGTGATTGTGTGTGATAATTTTACTAGTTTGGTTGTATGTTGTAAAAAAACATCACATTCATGTGGTCTATATTTATACCAGAGAGAATTGAAGTTCAATTCATTGCTATATGCAATGAATTATCTATCAGAGTATGGCAAAGGGTGTGGTTTTCAAGGGAGTTGTTCCATCTAATTGAATTTTGGGAAATTGATATCGCATTACTAAGTTAAGCCAATTTTTAAGATAATGATGATTTCATTGATGTCCTTGAGCTTAATTCACCACAAAAAAAATAGTAATTTGGCACGGTAAATTTGGCACGGATTTGGGTCTAAAAATCGTGACAAATTGATTTTGGCACGGTTTTTGGCACGGAATCGTAAGCGTGCCTATAGCATGCGTGACAAATATAATTTGTCACGGTATAGCAAAACCGTGACAAACTTGTCACGGTTTTATAGACCGTGACAATGTTTGTCACGGTTTTTGTCACGAGGTATATTTTGGCACGGTTTTTGTCATGGTTTATATTGTCACTGTTTTTGGCACGAATAGATTTGTCACGATTTTTGGCACGGTGAGATTTGTCACGGATTTTGGGACGGTTTGATTTGTCACGGATTTTGGCACAGTTAGAGGTGTCACGGTTTTTGTCACGGTTCGATTTGTCACGGATTTTGGCACGGTTAGATTTGGCAAGGTTTTTGTCATGGTGTTGGCACGGTTTGATTTGTCGTGGTTTTTGGCACGGTTTGAGTTGTCACGGTGTTTGTCACGGTTTTGTGTGTCACGGAGTTTGGCACGGCTTTTTTGGCACGGTTTAATGATATTTTGCACTGTTTTTTGTCACAAATTTTGTCACGGTTTTAGAATTTACATGATTGTTAGCATATTTTTTTGTCACGAATTTTGGCACGGAATTTGCCACAAAATTTTGCATAATTTTATTTATTTCATGAAAAATTAAATTTTTTTTTCCTAAATAATGGTATATTCATTTGATATCATAACCTACATTAATTTACCAAAATGTCATGTAGCATTAGTAAAATAGACATAAATGTTATTACAATCATCTTAGTCCCAACATACATCATCCAACAAAATACCACAAAATTTCTAATGCTCTACATCATCTTAGTCCCGACCTACATTATCCTCAAAGTCGTCAAGAGAATTATCCGTAGACGAGGAAACCCAAACTCACTTCGACATTGGAGAGTGCTCGTCGACATGTGTTTGGGACTCTCTTGTTGGTGCTCGAGGGGCATGTGGTATACGAGCAATAATAGGCATGCTAGATAGGTCAATACCTTGCACCCGAAGCATAGCAAGCAATGAAGATTCAAATAACTCACGTCGAGCCAACTCAGCATCAGCATTAGCTCGAGATCTAGCGAGCTCTTCCTGTAACTCTTTAACTTTGTTCTGGAGTTGTTCAGTTGATTCAGAAGGCCCCACGTGTGGCTTGTAATTGGATGAGGACATTTGCGTAACAATGTTACCTTTACCCACAACTCTGTTACGACTTCCAATAGCTATCTCATCCCATAATTCATCTTGATTAATAGAGCCCTCATCTACGCCTTGACTGCATTTGTCTACAATAGCTTTATCAAATTGTTCCTGCATCTCAGGTAAGCTTCCTTTCAAAATGATTATATAAATATTATCCAAATTCAAACAAAATTTAAACTCAAAATATTCTCATTAATTTTTTGTTCATTCAAAAGCCTAACTGAGCATGTGAGAATTCCTAATGCATGTATAACTTACATTGTAGTTTGGAAAATTAATACTATATTCCTTATAATACATATTTTCCCATATAAGATTTTCAAATGCATTTATAACTTCTATGTATAACTTCCATTGGATTTTGGAAAATTAATGCATGTATAATTTCCTAATGAATGTTATTACTCTTGATGATTCCTTTGCATGGTTCTTAATAGAAAACACACAACATTTTTCCACTTGTAAAAGCTAAGTATGTGACAATTCCTAATTAATGTATTTGCATTGAATTTTGTAGAATTAATACTATATTCCTTATACTACATCTTTTCCCATATGAGATTTTCAAATGTATTTATAACTTCCATTGGAATTTAAAAAATTAATGCATGTATAAATGTATATTTATTACCCTTGATGACTACATTGCATGGTTGTTAATAGCAAAAACACAACATTTTTCACTTGTAAATGTCCTTCATTTAATATTAAATGATGGACAACATTTTTACACTTTTAAAGCCTAACTACGCATGTGATAATTCCTAATGCATGTATGAATTCCATTGGATTGTGAAAAATTAATACTATGTCTTTTCCCATATGAGATTTGCTAATACATTTGTACCTTTCTTATATAACTTGCATTGGATTTTAAAAAATTAATGCATGTATAATTTCGTAATGTATGTTTATTACTCTTAATGATTACTTTGCATGGATCTTAATAGCAAAAGCATAACATTTTTCACTTGTAAATGTCCTAAAGTGGTATGACATGTCAACAATCATTGGCTTAATTGATTTAATGAACATATATTTCAATGAACCATGGCACATTTAAATGTAAATTCTAAAATTTTCATCTTTTGACTCCAATATTGTTTTGTTTTAAAAAAATATATTATACGTACAATAATTTCTGTAGCACACCCAGCCTCAAGTGTGCCATCTTTCCTTCCATGAGTGCGGATAAAACATTCTTTAGGTGTCGGATCCCTACGTAATTCCTCCGCCTAAAAAACAACAAAGTAATAAATATATTAATAGTTAGATGCAACAATTATAATGATATTTGAATGGATAAGGGACATTACCAGCCTAAGGCGGTGCACCGCAGTACTAACAGATCCACCACGATAAATAACGGTGGAGGAGTTTCCAATTTCTGCCCTATTTTGTTTGTTCTTCTCACTTTTTCTCTTAAACTCATCTGTCTCCCAGTACCTCTACAAACCCTCCCAAACTACAGGATCCATCCATGGAAATGGAGCCTTGTACAATTTATGTGCAAGATATAAATTTTTTTTCAACCATTCACTAGCTTCATGGCTGAAATGTCGTAACACTAACGACTCGTGTTGTGGCTCCCATGTATAAATGCCCTTAAAAAAATATTAACTAAGGTAATATTTTATTATAATTAATATGCACAACTAAAAGATATTTAAGAATTTAATTAATTAAATGATGCTTACTTTAAATGCAGTGAATATCCTTTGCCTCACATCTTTAGGCACTTTTCCCCATCTGGTCCATGGCTCTTTATAGTGACCTTTGACCAATTCATGTATTGCTCTCTTAACTTCATAATCTCTAAATAAAAGCATGATGTAAAACAAATTTACTTGAAACTTATGAAAAATTATATACAAAATTATAAAATTTTTATAACATAAAATGCTACTTGCACAATTAAACTGTCCGGGGTTATCATCCAGGGGGATCCAATGCTCTCAGACTCATTGGATGGCACTTCCATTGCTGGGGAGTAGTCATCAGAGGCATGGGCAGAAGTCTCTCAATGTGGAACTGGGGGAGACTGCGGTAGTAGTATAGCTGGTGAAGGTTGTGTTATTGGTGGTAAGGGAGTCATTGCTGTTGTTGGTTGAATGTTTGGATGTATACAAGGAGGCATTCCCAAATCCGTCACAGTATTAGGTATTGATGTAGAGTTGTCACCCGATCTTTGATGAATATTCGGGGTGGAGCGACCCCGACCCGATGTGGAACGACCACCATGGCCCGATTTTGATCGACCACCAGATCGACGTCCAGACTGAACCCGTCCTGAGAGATAAGCATAAACATGAATATAAATGTACACACATATACGTGAATGATAACAAGACATTGCTATTGGTGAATAAATTCAATGCAATTCAAACAAATTTCTATTTAACCAAGTTTGAAATTCATTCAATTCTAATTTAGCATGATGGTAGAAATCCAATATTCTTCATTTTATATCCATGTCATCTTAATTAAGGGAAAATAAATATGTTTATTGTCATAATCATTTTGTGTTAGCAAAATAAATTTGAAAACAATTTTCAAAAAAAAATAAGATTAAAATAAATGAAAATCAAACCCGATGTTGTCCCATAATCTTGATAACGATCCATCACGCTTCAAGTGAAATAATCTACCCACCTACATGAAAGCACAAATGAGAACAAAAATGGTAAAACTACTTATCACATTAAAAGCATGAATAAGATTCTCACAACGATATTTCATAGCAAGTTTTTATTCAAAATAAAATAAAACCACCAACTTCATAAAAATTAGAGGTTCATATAAACAGGAAGTACAAACAAAGAGTTTATCAAAATAATGTGTAGTTTGTTAAAAGTCATGTTCTTCAACATCGTCATCATCATCACAATCACCATCATCATCATCATCATCATCATCATCACCATCACCATCATCAATTTGTTCATTTTCTTCATTTTCTGTTAGCTCATTTTCCATGTCTTCCTCGGTTTCACCTTCCGAAATGGGTTGTAGATCAGACAAGTCAACAATAAGCTGTATGCCTTGTGGGTCAAACAAAGGAGGAATTTCTTCTATAATACTAATGTCGGTTATGGACTCGATTTCCTCCATTTGATATGCAGATACATCTTTTTCTGGCCAACTTGTCTCAACCATTCCGCTAGCTTTTGTGGGACAAACAACCAACCAATCAAGTTTGTTTTTCTTCATGCTCGGGTATGCAACATAGTTCACTTGAGTGGCTTGTTGGGCCAACACAAATGGATCATACTTTTGATATAACCTTTTACAATTAATATCAACCAACTTATAAAGGGGGTGAACCTTGGTGCCATTTAATGGGTCAAACCATGTACACTCAAAGAGTACTACATGATTCCATCTGCTACCATGGGACACAAGCTGCACTACATCTTCGAGTAAACCATAAAAATCATAAGATGAATCATCCGAGTTACTCCCTCTTACACAAACACCACTATTCATGGTGGTCTTCTCCATGCCATGTGCGACAGTATGAAAGTTGTAGCCATTAATGAAATATCCCGGCCATGTTGTTGCTTTCTTTGATGGACCCCAAGCCAAACTCCGTAAGAGAGGATCGGTTACTTGATTAACTTCATTTTCCACCTAAATCCCAAAAAATGTTAATGACAATTTTCATTTTCTCTTAGTACAATTTAAACATGTCTGTATCATTACTCACAAAATTTTCAAACCATTTTGTAAAATGCTTATCAACTGCCTTATCGATGGCATTAGATGGGTTTCTTTCCAAGTAGGTGACAAATATCCTAAGAATGTCCATTCAAACATAAGGCCAAGTTATATTTCAAAATTGGATCTTGAACATGTAAACATTATAAAATTATGTTTCTCATTATTAAATGATAACTTACTTGTAATATGAATATACTTTTGGACAATTTCGTAACACATAAGTATGTGCTACATGTAACTCATCTTCAGTTAACCACCTAATTTTTGGACGACCTTGGCCTCGACCAGTATAATTGAATATGGAGAAAGGTGGGAAAATGTCATTGTTGCAACCCTCATCATTTCATCGTGGTCTCCTCCTTCTACATGATATGTGAGGTTCAAAATAATGCTCTGCAAAAATGTTGATTTCTTGAGCAATATATGCTTGGCAAATTGAACCCTCGATGTGTGCTTTATTCTTTAAAGTTTTCTTTAATTCTTTGAGAAACCTACACGTATAAAATAATAGAACTCTATATAAATTAAGTAAAGAAGGAATTAAAGTCAACAAAATTAGGTAATGGCGTGTATTACCTCTCGAAGGGGTACATCCATCTATATTGAACAGGACCTCCAATTCTAACTTCATAGGGCAAATGAACAAGAGATGTTCCATGGAATCAAAAAAAGCTGGTGGAAATATTTTTTCCAAGTTACATAAAATCACTGCAACCTTTTCCTGCAACTCAATAATTTTGTCAATATCAACTACATCAGAACATATCGTGCGAAATAACAAACTTAATTCTGTCAACGGATTCCAAACAAATGATGGCAACAATTCTCGAAAGGCAATTGGAATGAGCCTTTGCATAAAGACATGGCAGTCATGACTTTTCATGCCAGTTATTTTCAAATCATTCATGTCAACACATCTTCCAATATTAGAAGCATAACCATCTGGAAACCTTAACTCTTGAATCCATCCACAGATGACCCTCTTCTGTTCTTTTGTTAAGGTATAAACTGCTTTAGGAATAGTACGACTTGAAAAGTTTGAAGGAACCGCTATCTCCTTACGGTCACAAAGACTACCAACATCTTTTCTTGCATTAATATTATCCTTACTCTTTCCTTTCACATCCATAACTGTGAAAAACACATTGTCGAAGACATTTTTTTCTATATGCATCACATCAAGATTATGCCAGATCAAATTATTTTTCCAGTAGGGTAGATCCCAAAAAATACTCTTTTTTGTCCACTTATGTGTTGCTCCATACCCTGGCGGTTTGCTAACCTGGTCTTCTATTGCTGTTGGAAATAACATAACCTGTTTAAAAATTTCCTCACCTGACAATCTCTGTGGTGAAGTATTTTTCTCCAATGGACCATGTATAAAAGATTTCTTGTCCATGCGGTATGCATGATTTCATGGTAAGAACATCCGATGACAATCAAAATAACTTGTCTTCCTACCATGTTGCAGATGGAAAGCATTTGAGTTCTCCATACAAATTGGACATCCCAAAACCCCGGCAGTACTCCAACCAAATAGCATCCCATATGCAGGAAAATCATTGATTGTCCACAAAAGTGCAGCTTTCATAAGAAAATATTCATTTCTTGAAACATCATAAGTCATTTCACCAAATTCCCACAAATTATTCAACTCTTCAATTAAAGGTTGCAAAAATACATCTATGTTCTTCTTCGGATTCTTAGGCCCTGGACAAATTAGTGATAAGAACATATAAGGTCTTTTCATGCACATTCCTGGTGGAAGGTTGTAAGTGGTCACAACTACTGGCCATTTGGTGCAAAGCCATCAGCACACAAACCCAAACGAACAATACGAGGTTCTTTGGTGAAATTGGGATAAATTTCGTCAAAATGTTTCCATGCTTCACCATCAGATGGATGCTGCATTACTCCCTCGTTTCTTTCATGAGTAGCATGCCAAGTCATGTGCGTTGTTGTAGCACTAGAAGCGTATAACCTCTGCAATCTTGGAGTTAGTGGTAAATATCTTAATATTGCTTGCGCAATCTTTTTATGTCTCCCATTATCTGGTAGCCTGCGTTGATCCTTTATTTGTTTATACCTCGGCTCATTACCGAACTTGCATGAAATGTGCATGTCATCGTGTTTCCAATATAACATACAACCATTTTTGCAAGCATCAATTTTAACAACAGGTAGCCCCAATTCATTCATGGTTTTTCTGTGATGGTAATAATCTGTTGGCATTGTATTATCTGAAGGAAGAGCCTCTCTAATTGCAATAATCATGTTATTAAAATCAGCCTCAGACATATTGGCATCAGATTTGATAGATAACATTCTGGCAACAAAAGACAATTGAGAGTGATTCTCACAACCTTCGTACAAAGGTTTATCAGCATCTTTTAACACATCAAAAAATCTATCATATAATTGACATCTTTCAGCACCATGAAAACTGGAAACTGGCTCATCCAGATGTGGTTGTATGCTTGGACCTGCTTCATTGTTACAATGAGATGGATCCCGTGGCGGAACAAGAGAACGAAAACAATCATATACCATCCTTTGATCCGAAGTCATCTGCCCATAATCACCCCAATGTGTCACTTGTTCCACTACATGATCCTGAACATCATGTTGCTCCTCACTTGTTGGGAACAATTATTCGCCATGACAAGTCCAATTCCAATAACATTGTTTAAAACCACGACGATATAAATGCGTAACAACATCATTCGGGTCAACAAACCGTGTACTTTTGCATTTAAACAAGGACACCTAATATTTTCTCCATTCTTATATGAGTCATCTTGATTAATTGCAAACTAGATAAATTCATCCACCGCAGCAATAAATTCATCAGTCAATCCTTTTCGCCCTGGTAGATTTTGATTGTACATCCACTGTCTTGACAACATTTTTTGTCCTACAACCACTATTTTTAATTAAGTATTAGGCACCATCGATAGTTAATTCCCATACTATGTATATTAATACATATGTGCCCAAATAATTTTATCATGTAGTAATCTAGCAACTGGATCAGTAATTAGGATTCGTAGAAGCTGCAACCATTCAAATAAAGAGCATATACACGATTAATGTAGTTTGCAACGTATGGCTATGATGCAAGAAAACGATTATTCATCAGAAAATTGAAATAAAAACAACGATATTGTTTTATAATTAAGGAATATTAATCCTGGCCTGCTTGGCTGTATTATGACTAGAAATAATTTTCCTTAGTGCATCTATGATCTACAAAACTGTCTTTGTGGTGTTGCATGTGAGTCACTAGTAGAAGTTATTCTTCAGAACCAACTAAACTACAAAAATTATATTGATACATGCAATCTAGCTAAGATAGTATGACACTTGTTTTATACTTTTATTTGGTTCTAGACATGATGTCTGAATGTTAATATATAGGACTTGGCAGATGTGCATTGTCTACATGTTCATGGGTTAGTAGCCATTTTTTCCCCAATAAAAGTGTAGCTTTAACTTTGATATAATCAATTCAATGGTCAATGAACCTAGAGATATGCTCAATGTTTCAAATTAATGAAATTCAAACTGTGAACAAAATATGCAAAAACAGTATAATTTAACAGTATCCATATATCATCCTCAAAAGAGGTGAGCAGGAACATATAGTTTACGTACAATTTATATACAGAAAATTAAGCTGTAATTAATCTGCCCTTGATAAACGCACATGATAAGTGCTCGTGTTATAGTAATGCGAAGTGTTATTATCTTGCAATGAACATTAATTTAATCAGATTTTATCACTAAAAAATGTGCAATTGTTTACTTTTGTGCATTGTAAGGTTGTGAAGATAAAATGAAGGAAAGGAACGAAGTTAGGTCATGTTTGGCATTGTTGGGAAGATTTTCGGACCAAGCAAGGAGCAAGGCGTGAGCATAGACTTGTGAGTGTGTGCCAACCTCCTTTGGAGGGGCACAAAGGCAGTCACATTCACAATAAGTCTAACTCATGCCAACAATGAGAACTTCACCAATTAGGCGATTCGAAGCAATCGGCACGATCTACTGTTGATTGTGTGCCCAATTCAAGGGCCTCGATGAAGAACGACGAATCCGGGAGCGTTTCGGCACAATTACTGCAGCAGTACTGTAGCAAATTACTGTCGTAAAACCACGGTAGCAAGTTATTGTTCACAATCGGCCGAAAATCAGAATTCCAGAAACTTCAAACGGGCGTGTGGAAATTCCACACGGCCGTGTGAAATCCCGTTTTCAGCAAATTTAAAGCCGCGACTCCACATTATAAAAGCCCGATTTGGAGACTTTTTGAGATATCTTTTGACCTATTCTTCTCCCCAACTTCTGGGAGTACGGCTAGGGTTTTGGAGAGGACTTCGTGGAGGTTTAGAGCGCGTCATGGGCATCATCACCGACGTCCGGCGGCCGCACAAGACCACGGCCACACCATACGCAAGGGGGTTTTCATGTATGTCTTTACTTTGTGTTTTATTTCATACATTGATGAACATGTATAGCTCCATGAGGAGCTAAACCCCTTGTGGGTATTCGGACTTGTAAATTCTAGGGTTATTGTGGAGTTTCGGTCTCTTTGCCCATGTTTGTTGTCCAATTGCCTCTGTTGTTGTTGTCGTTTCCCTATTTAGTTTTCTTTGAATCTTTTTGTCGAGTCTTTGGAGTTGGTTGCCGAGTGTTTGAGCGTGTTTTGGTCACGTTTTAGAGGAGTTTTGAGTGTGTACAGGTTGTGCATAGGCCGCGCAAAGTTGCGCGGGGCTGTGCACAAGCCGCACAGCCCCTCCTGAGGGCTGTGCGGCCTCTGTGCGGGGCTGCACAGAGGCCGCACACCCCAGGCAGAAGGGTGTGCGGCTGGTGTGCAGGGCCGCACACCACCCGCACACCCTTCTGCCTGTGGTGTGCTGCTGGTGTGCGGGGCCGCGCATAGCCCGCACATCTTCGTTGGTTTGCTTATAAAAACCCAAACTTGGCTTCTTTTCTTCATTTTCTTCTCTTCTAAACACCTCCATCTCCTTCTCCTCTCTTCCTCCATCATCTCTTATGGTTCTAAGTCTGGCTTAGAGGTGGTTTTAGGGCTTGAAACTTGGATCATCAAGTTAGTCCTTCACTTGATCAAGGTAAGCTCCAACCTTGTTTCCCTTCTTCCTTGTTCTTTAATGAAAATTGTTAGGGTTGCTTGTAAGCCCTTATAAGAGCTTGATTATGGTCTCTTTTCTCCCTCTTTGATGGCAAATCTTGTGAGGATTTATTGTATTGAATTATATGACCTTGAATCCATGAAATCCATGAACCTCCAAAACCCTAATCCCGGAATTACTGTAGCACCGACCATGTTAGGTCATTCTTGGTTTCTTTGGTTGTTTTATGAGTTGTGAGAGGTCTCCTCCTTGCTATAACTTCTTGCCTTGGTGTTTAGCAAACCCTAGAAGCAACCATTCCCCATTATTGAGCATTTTCCTTCATTCTAGTTAATCCTATAATTATTGATGTTTGGATGCTTGTTTGGTTGTTTAATTGCTTCTAGGAGGTGAGGCTTCGAGTAAGGGCAAAGAACCGGTGGAGAAGTGACTTCGAGGCATTTTCCTCGCCGAGTTTGTGAGTGGGAAATTTACCAAAATGGACTATGATTCATGCATGATATTTTCTTGTTATTGAGTTGCTTGTTTTGAGTTATAAAATCCTTATTGCTAAACTTCTACAAGACTTAAATTGATATTTAGAATCATGATGATTTATCAGATGAGCTTATTTCTTCAATTCTTGCAAAGTGTATATATATTGCTTATGGTTTGGAACTCTATGTTCAAATATATGTTTTAAACTATGTATTTTCAAAAGATTGATGTTCACATTTTGATGATCCAAAAGCATATGAAACAAAGTTGATTTTATTGTATTTAGTCAATGTTGACGTGTATTTTCAAAATACACCCTCCTATGATGTTTTTGATGAAGAATGGTTTCATTAGTCATGATTTGATCAATTGATCACCCTTGGGGTGAAAATTGTTATTGTGAGCACTTATTGTCTCTCATTGAGAATTATGTTATCATGATGTTTATATTGAGCCTACGGGCTAAGTTATTGTTTAAATTATTTGTTGGTGACATGGGAGCCGAGCTCCAGAACTTGCTGCAGTAAGAATTAGACGGTTTCCATGGGCCGACCTATATAGAGGTGGCGTGGAATACTGTCAAAAATAGTTATGCCATGTCAGGTGGGAGCGTAGAGTCCTGACATGGATATAGTTGGGTTGTTCGGAGTCACCACACGAACTTCCTAGTGGCCAATGCCAAGATACGCGCATCTTGGTAGCTCTAGACCTAACCAAGGCCATGGTTAGCGACGGAGGGTTTTGAGGCCATTCTGGACATTATTGTTTACTTGTGAATGTTGAATTTACTTATTTCTAAGTATCTTGATATTTGGAAACTATCAACAAGTATTGTGCTTATGCTAGGTCCAGGATGGCATGTATTTTCATGATGTTTTCAAAGAATCTCTATTTATATTTCAATGAGAAAAGCTATGTTCTTATGAGACATTTGCTACTCAAAGTATTTTTCATTCTTGTTATGCATTGAAATATTTTTATGATGTTTATCTCTATTTGATCATGTTCGAACTATAGTCCTGTGACTAACCCCTCACTGAGTAACCTAGTTACTCACCCCCCTCTTTCTTCCTCCCAGGTGTTAGCACAGCGCAGGGGTGAAGACGTGAAGTGCTTGGCTAGAGTCTTCAGTGTCTTCTCATTTTGGGGTTATGTATGTTACTTATGTCTTGGCATGTATTGTTAGGGATCCACTATGTATTATTAAACCCTTTCATGTCTTCTCCATACTCATAATACTTGGTATGCTGGTGTAGTCCATATTTTGTAGGAGGAGTGTATCCTCTATCTGGAGTGGTTGATATTATCTTTCTTATGTACCCCTTGTCATGAGTATCAGTGTGTGTGGTACCTTGTTGAGTAATACAAGTAATTGTTGATGAGTTATGTTTTGTGAATATAGATATATTGTACAGGGAACAGGTTAGCCTTACGACTACCTAGGGTTGAGGCAGTGTTAGACCTCCCCTGGGTTGTCGTGGCGGTATGTCGTGCTTGGGACCCGCGGGTCAGGGCGTGACAGTTATCATGTTTCTTTGACATTATTATTATGCTTTTCCATTATTGATGAATAAGAATTGAGTTTCAATCTTGATTTTATTTTGCTATTGTTTTCCCTTAGATGTGACACTAGGGTTGAGAGCAATCTAGGTTTTCTTTTGGAGGTGTGACAACTCCTATAGGATTAGACTATTCAAGATTGAAGAGGGTTGAGAGGGAGAGTTGTGAGGTAGCGATGTACCCTTTCCCTTCCGGTGTGATTTCTCCCTACCTCCGTTTCCTTAATTTATTAGCGGTCAAGATAGAGTGAAGTGCTAGGTAGATAAACTCCCCTGGGGGTTAGTTACTCGAGTAACAGAGTGAAGGGTTGAAGTGAATCCTATGCACTGAGGCTTAATCTAGACTAGGGTTCTTTCTCCTGGACCAAAGGGTTAGAACTACACATAGGAACAGGTTTAATCACTAGGAATCCCTAGAACTTAATGCAATCCCACGTAGTGTGAGGTTTAGGTAGATGTACTCCCTTGGGACTTAATCGTGAGAGCGATAGAGTGAAGGGTTGTTGTGAATCCTAATACCAGGGCATAATGTTGGGGTTAGTCACGGTTGACCTTAGGTTTGGGACCGTGAGTCTAAGGATTTCCTCGACTCAATTAGCATCAATAGGAAGGTATAATAGCATAGTCTTGCACTAGAAGCATAGATCCTAGAGGTAACTTGTCCGGATACCCCACTTCATTCATTGTTAAATCCTCCTTAATATCTTTTTCATGCACTCTCTAATCTTTCATCTCTCTCTATTTAATTTCCTGTCTTTTAGTATAGTTGTTCTCACAATTCACACACGAATCGATTATTATTTTTCCGTATTTCGCATAGTTTTAATGGTGAAATCTCATACTCTAACTCCCTATTCCCTGTGGATTCGACTACCCTCTCACCGGGGTAACTTTTATTACTTTGACAAACCCGTGCACTTTCGGGGAGCCTGTCAGCACATAAAAGGCCGGTCAAAGTTTGTACAAGGTCATTCTCATAATTAAGAGGCTCTTTAGTCAATCATATGAGCTCAATAAGTTATCTCATACATGTTAGCCATTAAATGTTTGGTGATAATTAAATATTCTGTTTATAACAACTCACATGATGATCAGTGTTAATTAAATATAACAACTTACATGATCATTAATTGCAACAAGAAGTGAATGAAATAGTATGTTAATAAATGGTGCAAGTTTATGTTAACCCACATGGGATCCTGTTTAAGCTCTACTCTCAAATAGTCAATTCTCACATTTAACCCAGATAACTTTTAAATTTATACTCACATGATCTTCGCACTAACGTCATTTCCGTAGCTCTTGTCAATTGTTCCAATTTCTAGCTAGCTACGACACTACCTAGTACCTACCTCTTCTTTTCTATTTAATTAATTGCTATAATAATATATAGTAGTTGCCCTTCTTCTGTTTCTTTTGTCTTTTTGTTTTTTTAATAATTAATTTCTAGGATTAATTGCTTTATCTTCTAAATTTACCTTTTATTTATTTATTTATTTATGCATGAAATTTCTTGTAGTCAGGGTGTATATCACCATAAACTGGGTTTTTATAATGTAGTGGTGTTATAATATTACAAATATTGTAATATTATATCACCATAAATGTAGGATGTTAGCGAATCCAATTCCTAAAATTGTGGAATCTTAATTGTATAATATTACAAATATTATAAAAAAATGCTAATGTACATATACGCATATTTCACATCATTAATAAATAAAAAGAAAGAAATAAAAAGGTTCCAGATTTTGGAAAAGAATGTTTGTCATCATCACAATGGTTCACTTGCATGCTAACTGTACCATGTCGTTATTGAAAAGCAAACGTATATAAAAGAAACAACCCAGCATAAAATGTCAATATCATCAAAAGCAAATGTAAGGAAAAATATAAATTTAAACCAATAACTTATAATGCAAAAACTCATGAGAACTTTCTTGAATACAATTTAATAAAAAGCATAAACTTATAAAAGAATATAATTGAAAATGAAACAAATAACCAGGAGAGTCCAAGAGGTCCCATGCCTCAAAGAAACGAACAAGAAAAATATATGGAAGCAACGACCGATATCAAACTTCACGTGACATGATATATATATATATACGCATATTCTATTTGTAGTTTAAAACGCATATTCTATTCACGTAACATTGAATTATTGATCCAAGCTACCACTGTTCATCATCGCGTCGAATTAAATTATCATAGTTAAACAGAAATACATCTATGTGAATAAAAAAAAGACAAAAGAATGGCTCCCATCTCTAAATTTTTACCTAACAAATACATCCCTGAACAACACAGAAGAAGGAATAGTTTGGATGAAGCTACATCAAAAGGCATGTTCACCTTTTGTTCATTCTCAAAGAAAGATAACGGTTAAATAAAGTACAGCATTCTATCTAACATTGCAACATAGGAGTAGAAAGATGGGAATGAGAATACTCACAAATGCTGTGTTTTAACAAGTAGGTCCAATCCCGGAGAAGTGCCCGACGAGATTGGGAGTTGCCCACTTAACTGATTATCAGAAAGGTCCAGCCAATAGACATCGGAGAGACTACCTCTGAAAATGCCAAAAGACTTAAGCCACTTGCAGCTGCTAACCCAAGAGCAACAGGGAGGCCATCAATATCTTCCTGTAAATTTTAAACCCATATAGAAATTAAGTGAACAAACAAAGTGCACACACATCTATAATGTTTCAATATGTAATTGAGCAACATACTCCAACTGCACTGCTGATGGCGTCTGTCAAATTACTAAAATCAAAATTAATTCCTTTCTTATGAGGTGACCAAGGAAGCCCACTTTTCTGCATAACGGAATTACCAACGATAAGATTGTGTTCATTAATACAAGACAAAGCCACAAACTAAATTCATATAAGAAAAAAACAAGAACCAGCCATCCTCGAGGTCCCTCTATGCCATCTTTTATAGCATAAGTAGCTTTAAATACATTCGCTGTCACTAACTCTGCAACCAATTTTGAATTCCCATCAAACCTAAAATTTTACATGTTCTTCATTCACAATTTCATATATAATTCACATAACCATTTCAGGATAACAGAGCCGTAAATCAATGCTTATGAGCTTACTCTTTTCATTTCGCAAATCATAATTCACAGGTTCACATATAATTCAGACAAGCAATTCAGCATTAAAAAAAAAAAAAAAAAAACAAAAAAAAAAAACAACTCCAAATCAATGACTATAAACTCACTTGTCAAGAACAAACAATGTGGTATTGGCAGGGTACTTAAACCTCAAAGAAAGCTTCTTCAAGAACCCTAGCTTGTCATCCTCTCTATAAGTAATCGAAACCGCCTTTTTCTTCAAGCTCCGACCTTGCATTCCCTTATAAGGAATTGTTCCACTGAACTGGTTCGAGTTCAAAGCCCTTGTAGATTTCATTACAGTCAATTTAAGTTTCAGCAGAAATACAGAGTTAATTCAAGCGTGTTCGCATAATTCTTACAAGAATGTGAGGTTTGATAAACTGCCTAATTCCCCCGGAATGCTGCAAGTGAAGCTGCAATTTTGGAGACTCCTGCAATGTTCAAGGCGGATACCAGATGAGCTATTATTATCTGGTAAAATACCCTCAACTTTTTCTATAGATAAACTTACAAACTCTGAAGCTATTTCAGATTGTCGATGCTTGCCGTAAAATACCCTCAATTTCGCCAGGAAAACTGTAAAAGATGGTATGAATTAATAACAAGAACCAGCACAAATTACATCAAATCCCCAATCAAATAAAGTAAATCAAGGGCAAAACCTAGGATTTCTGACGAAATGACCAATTCAAAAGCAAATCAAGGCAAAAAGGGATAGATCCTTTACCGTCGAGGGGGATGAAGGGAAGATTACAGCCCTAGGATTGGGAAGCACGAGGAACGAGCTCGTCGTTCTCCTCCCAATCGCCGATAGCGAGAAAGAGAGAGAGAGAGAGAGAGAGAGAGAGAGAGAGAGAGAGAGAGAGAGAGAGAATTTATTAAGGCTTTGATGGAATTCTTATCTGAAGGCCTTTTGATGGAGGAGAAGAAGGACAGGAACAAATCAATGGCTCAGGCTGCAGTGGCTTTTGTAGTCTGGAAACCCCATACTTTATTTCCCTCTCAATTTGTATGGAGTGAGTGATCAAGTGGAGTAGTTGGAACGAGAACTGGGGAGAATGCAGTGCTTCTCAAAGGATGCAGATGCAAAGAAGAATGAGGGAGGGGATAAAGAAGCTTTTCTTCAAGTCTGACAAGCACTACAACCCCATACTTTATTTCCCTCTAAAAAGGTATAGGTTCAATTTCTGCACAATTCAATATTTGAGAGTATGTAATTTATCATCATTTATAAAAAAAAATAAAAAAAAAATAAATCTAACAAACATTTATAAAAAAATAAAAAAAAGGTCTCACATGATCTATGCACCTGATCTATAATTTGTAATATAAACTAAAAAATAAATTATTTTTAGTAGTTATTGAGTTAATTATAATATTTGTGGATGTATATGAGAAAATATAATTTTTATGTAAAAAATAAAAAATTTAGCAATGAATTAGACAACATATATCCAAAACAGCTACAAAAACCGTGACAAATAAAATTATTTGTCACAGTTTTTGGCACACCTATAGGCTGAACGTGCCAAATACCATGCCAAATTTTTTTGTTTGGCACGGTATTTGACACCGTTTTCTAAAAACCGTGATAAATTCCGTGCCAACTAAAAATTTCTCTAGTTATTTTTAAAAAAATTAATTATAATTGCAATTATATTGTTAGTTATAGAACACATGAGTGGGTGTAAATAATTATTAGTTTTTAATGTTTTACTCAATCAAATATTCACTAGCTTTATACATTATGTTCACTCTAAGTAGATTGAGATGTTCATATACATCCATGTTAATTTTATATTTTTTTTTATTTTTGTTAGTAGTTATTGAGTTAATCATAAAATTTTTGCATGTATATGAGAAAATATAATTTCTATGAAAAAAAAATAAAAAGTTTAGCAAAGAATTAGACAATATATATCCAAAATCGTGCCAAAAACTGTGACAATTAAAATTATTTGTCACTGTTTTTGGCACGGCTATAGAATGGCCGTCCCAAATACCGTGCCAAATTTTTTTGTTGGGCACGGTATTTGGAACCGTTTGCTACAAATCGTGCCAAATTCCGTGCCAATTAAAAATTTCCCTAGTTATTTTATAAAAAATTAATTATAATTGCAATTATATTGTCAATAATGTAAAAATTCATTGCCTGGTGAAAGGTTTAGTTATAGAACACATGAGTATGTGTAAATAATTATTAGTTTTTAATGTTTTACTAAATCAAATATTCACTAGCTTTATACATTATGTTCACTCTAAGTAGATTGAAATGCTCATATGCATCCATGTCAATTTTATATTTTTTTTTATTTTTTTTAGTAGTTATAGAGTTAATCATAAAATTTTTGCATGTATATGAGAAAATATAATTTTTACGAAAAAAATAAAAAAATTAGCAATGAATTAGACAACATATATCCAAAACCGTGCCAAAAACCATGACAAATAAAATTATTTGCCACTGTTTGTGGCACGGCTATAGAATGACCGTGCCAAACACCATGCCAATTTTTTTTGTTTATCACGGTATTTGGCACGGTTTTCTAAAAACCGTGCCAAATTCCGTGCCAACTAAAAATTTCCCTAGTTATTTTAGAAAAAATTAATTATAATTGCAATTATATTGTCAATAATGTAAAAATTCATTGCATGGTGAAAGGTTTAGTTATAGAACACATGAGTGGGTGTAAATAATTATTAGTTTTTAATGTTTTACTGAATCAAATATTCACTAGCTTTATACATTATGTTCACTCTAAGTAGATTGAGATGTTCATATGCATCCATGTTAATTTTATATATTTTTTTTTATTTTTGTTAGTAGTTATTGTGTTAATCATAAAATTTTTTCATGTATATGAGAAATTATAATTTTTATGAAAAAAATAAAAAATTTAGCAATGAATTAGACAACATATATCCAAAACCGTGCCAAAAACCATGACAAATAAAATTATTTGTCACTGTTTTTGGCACGCCTATAGAATGACCGTGCCAAATACCGTCCCAAATTTGGTTGTTTGGCACGGTATTTGGCACCGTTTTCTAAAAACGTGCCAAATTCCGTGCCAACTAAAAATTTCCCTAGTTATTTTATAAAAAATTAATGATAATTGCAATTATATTGTCAATAATGTAAAAATTCATTGCATGGTGAAAGGTTTAGTTATAGAACACATGAGTGGGTGTAAATAATTATTAGTTTTTAATGTTTTACTCAATCAAATATTCACTAGCTTTATACATTATGTTCACTCTAAGTAGATTGAGATGTTCATATGCATCCATGTTAATTTTATATTTTTTTTTATTTTTGTTAGTAGTTATTGTGTTAATCATAAAATTTTTGCATGTATATGAGGAATTATAATTTTTATGAAAAAAATAAAAAATTTAGCAATAAATTAGACAACATATATCCAAAAGCGTGACAAAAATCGTGACAAATAAAATTATTTGTCACTGTTTTTGGCACGGCTATAGAATGAAAGTGCCAAATACCGTGCCAAATTTTTTTGTTTGGCACGTTATTTGGCACCGTTTTCTAAAAACCGTGCCAAATTACGTGCCAACTAAAAATTTCCCTAGTTATTTTATAAAAAATTAATTATAATTGCAATTATATTGTCAATAATGTAAAAATTGATTGCATGGTGAAAGGTCTAGTTATAGAACACATGAGTGGGTGTAAATAATTATTAGTTTTTAATGTCTTAATCAAATATTCACTAGCTTTATACATTATGTTCACTCTAAGTAGATTGAGATGTTCATATGCATCCATGTTAATTTTATATTTTTTTTTTATTTTTGCTAGAAGTTATTAAGTTAATCATAAAATTTTTGCATGTATATGAGGAAAAAAAAATTTTATGAAAAAAATAAAAAATTTAGGAATGAATTAGACAACATATATCCAAAACCGTGCCAAAAACCGTGACAATTAAAATTATTTGTCACTGTTTTTGGCACGGCTATAGATTGACAGTGCCAAATACCGTGCCAGATTTTTTTTGTTTGGCACGGTATTTGCCACCGTTTTCTAAAACCGTGCCAAATTTCGTGCCAACTATAAATTTCCCTAGTTATTTTATGAAAAATTAATTATAATTGCAATTATATTGTCAATAATGTAAAAATTCTTTTCATGGTGAAAGGTTGTAATATAGAACACATGAGTGGGTGTAAATAACTATTAGTTCTTAATGTTTTACTCAATCAAATATTCACTAGCTTTATGCATTATGTTCATTGTTAGTAGATTGAGATGTTCATATGCATCCATGTTAATTTTATATATTTTTTTATTTATTTTTAGTAGTTATTGAGTTAATCATAATATTTTTGCATGTATATGAGAAAATAAAATTTTCATGAAAAAAATAAAAAATTTAGCAATGAATTAGACAACATATATCCAAAACCGTGACAAATAAAATTATTTGCGATTATTTTTGGCACGGCTATAGAATGACCGTGCCAAATAAAGTGCCAAATTTTTTTGTTTGGCACGGTATATGGCACCGCTTTCTAAAAACCGTGCCAAATTCCGTGCCAACAAAAAATTTGTCTAGTTATTTTATAAAAAATTAATTATAATTGCAATTACATTGTCAATAATGTAAAAATTCATTGCATGGTGAAAGGTTTAGTTATAGAACACATGAGTGGGTGTAAATAATTATTAGTTTTTAATGTTTTACTCAATCAAATATTCACTAGCTTTATACACTATGTTCACTGTAAGTAGATTGAGATGTTCATATGCATCCATGTTAATGTTATATTTTTTTTTTTTTTTTCTTAGTTATTATTGAGTTGACCATAATATTTTTGCGTGTATATGAAAAAATATAATTTTTATGAAAAAAATAAAAAAATTAGCAATAAATTAGACAACATACATCCAAAACCGTGCCAAAAACCGTAACAAATAAAATTATTTGTCACTGTTTTTGGCACGGCTATAGACTGAACGTGCCAAATACCGTGCCTAAGTTTTTTGTTTGGCACTTTATTTGGCACCATTTTCTAAAACCGTGCCAAATTTCGTGCCAACTAAAAATTTCGCTAGTTATGTTATAAAAAATTAATTATAATTGCAATTATATTATCAATAATGTAAAAATTCATTGCGTGGTGGAAGATTTAGTTATAGAAAACATGAGTAGGTGTAAATAGTTATTAGTTTTTAATGTTTTACTCAATCGAATATTAACTAGCTTTGTACATTGTATTCACTCTAAGTAGATTGAGATGTTAATATGCATCCAAGTTAATTTTTATTTATTTTTAGTAGTTATTGAGTTAATCATAATATTTGTGCATGTATATGAGAAAATATAATTTTTGTGAAAAAAATAAAAAAAATTTAGCAGCGAATTAGACAACATATATCTAAAACCGTGACAAATAAAATTATTTGTCACTGTTTTTGGCACGGCTAAAGGTTGAGCGTGGTAAATACTGTGCAAAATTTTTTTGTTTGGCACAGTATTTGGCACTGTTTTCTAAAAACCGTGCCAAATTCCGTGCCAACTAAAAATTTCCCTAGTTATTTTATAAAAAATTAATTATAATTGTAATTGTATTGTCAATAATGCAAAAATTCATTCCATGGTGAAAGGTTTTAATATAGAACACATGAGTGGGAGTAAATAATTATTAGTTTTTAATGTTTTACTCAATCAAATATTCACTAGCTTTATACATTATGTTCACTCGAAGTAGATTGAGATGTTCATATGCATCCATGTTAATTTTAGATAATTTTTTATTTAATTTTAGTAGTTATTGAGTTAATGATAATATTTGTGCATGTATATAAGAAAATATAATTTTTATGAAAAAATAAAAAATTTTGAAATGAATTAGACAACATATATCCAAAACCGTGCCAAAAACCGTGACAAATAAAAATATTTGTCATAGTTTTTGGCACGGCTATAGAATGACCGTGCCAAATTTTTTGTTTGGCACAGTATTTGGCACCGTTTTCTAAAACCGTGCCAACTAAAAATTTCCCAAGTTATTTTATTAAAAATTAATTATAATTGCAATTATATTGTCAATAATGTAAAAATTCATTGCATGGTGAAAGGTTTAGTTATAGAACACATGAGTGGGTGTAAATAATTATTAGTTTTTAATGTTTTACTCAATCAAATATTCATTAGCTTTATACATTTTGTTCACTCGAAGTAGATTAAGATGTTCATATGCATCCATGTTAATTTTATATTTTTTTTTTATTTATTTTTAGTAGTTATTGAGTTAATCATAAAATTTTTACTTGTATATGAGAAAATATAATTTTTATGAAAAAAATAAAAAATTTAGGAATGAATTAGACAACATATATCCAAAACCGTGCCAAAAATCGTGACAAATAAAATTATTTGTCACTGTTTTTGGCACGGCTATAGAATGAAAGTGGCAAATACCGTGCCAGATTTTTTTGTTTGGCACGTTATTTGTCACCGTTTTCTAAAAACCGTGCCAAATTCCGTGCCAACTAAAAATTTCCCTAGTTATTTTATAAAAAATTAATTATAATTGCAATTATATTGTCAATAATGTAAAAATTGATTGCATGGTGAAAGGTCTAGTTATAGAACACATGAGTGGGTGTAAATAACTATTAGTTTTTAATGTCTTACTCAATCAAATATTCACTAGCTTTATACATTATGTTCACTCTAAGTAGATTGAGATGTTCATATGCATCCATGTTAATTTTATATATATATATTTTTTTTTGGTAGAAGTTATTGAGTTAATCATAAAATTTTTGCATGTATATGAGGAAAAAAAATTTTTATGAAAAAAATAAAAAAATTTAGGAATGAATTAGACAACATATATCCAAAACCGTGCCAAAAACCGTGACAATTAAAATTATTTGTCACTGTTTTTGGCACGGCTATAGACTGACCGTGCCAAATACCGTGCCAGATTTTTTTTGTTTGGCACGGTATTTGCCACCGTTTTCTAAAACCGTGCCAAATTTCGTGCCAACTATAAATTTCCCTAGTTATTTTATGAAAAATTGCAATTATATTGTCAATAATGTAAAAATTCTTTTCATGGTGAAAGGTTTTAATATAGAACACATGAGTGGGTGTAAATAACTATTAGTTCTTAATGTTTTACTCAATCAAATATTCACTAGCTTTATGCATTATGTTCATTGTTAGTAGATTGAGATGTTCATATGCATCCATGTTAATTTTATATATTTTTTTATTTATTTTTAGTAGTTATTGAGTTAATCAAAATATTTTTGCATGTATATGAGAAAATCAAATTTTCATGAAAAAAATAAAAAATTTAGCAATGAATTAGACAACATATATCCAAAACCGTGACAAATAAAATTATTTGCGACTATTTTTGGCACGGCTATAGAATGACCGTGCCAAATACAGTGCCAAATTTTTTTGTTTGGCACGGTATTTGGCACCGCTTTCTAAAAACCGTGCCAAATTCCGTGCCAACAAAATATTTTTCTAGTTATTTTATAAAAAATTAATTATAATTGCAATTACATTGTCAATAATGTAAAAATTCATTGCATTGTGAAAGGTTTAGTTATAGAGCACATGAGTGGGTGTAAATAATTATTAGTTTTTAATGTTTTACTCAATCAAATATTCACTAGCTTTATACACTATGTTCACTGTAAGTAGATTGAGATGTTCATATGCATCCATGTTAATTTTATATTTTTTTTTATTTTTCTTAGTAATTATTGAGTTGACCATAATATTTTTGCGTGTATATGAAAAAATATAATTTTTATGAAAAAAATAAAAAATTAGCAATAAATTAGACAACATACATCCAAAACCGTGCCAAAAACCGTGACAAATAAAATTATTTGTCACTGTTTTTGGCACGGCTATAGACTGAACGTGCCAAATACCGTGCCTAAGTTTTTTGTTTGGCACTTTATTTGGCACCATTTTCTAAAACCGTGCCAAATTTCGTGCCAACTAAAAATTTCGTTAGGTATGTTATAAAAAATTAAATATAATTGCAATTATATTATCAATAATGTAAAAATTCATTGCGTGGTGGAAGATTTAGTTATAGAACTCATGAGTGGGTGTAAATAGTTATTAGTTTTTAATGGTTTACTCAATCAAATATTAACTAGCTTTGTACATTGTATTCACTCTAAGTAGATTGAGATGTTAATATGCATCCAAGTTAATTTTTATTTATTTTCAGTAGTTATTGAGTTAATCATAATATTTGTGCATGTATATGAGAAAATATAATTTTTGTGAAAAAAATAAAAAAAACTTAGCAGCGAATTAGACAACATATATCTAAAACCGTGACAAATAAAATTATTTGTCACTGTTTTTGGCACGGCTAAAGGTTGAGCGTGTTAGATACTGTGCCAAATTTTTTTGTTTGGCACGGTATTTGGCACTGTTTTCTAAAAACCCTGCCAAATTCCGTGCCAACTAAAAATTTCCCTAGTTATTTTATAAAAAATTAATTATAATTGTAATTGTATTGTCAATAATGCAAAAATTCATTCCATGGTGAAAGGTTTTAATATAGAACACATGAGTGGGTGTAAATAATTATTAGTTTTTAATGTTTTACTCAATCAAATATTCACAAGCTTTATACATTATGTTCACTCGAAGTAGATTGAGATGTTCATATGCATCCATGTTAATTTTTCATAATTTTTTATTTATTTTTAGTAGTTATTGAGTTAATGATAATATTTGTGCATGTATATAAGAAAATATAATTTTTATGAAAAAATAAAAAATTTTGAAATGAATTAGACAACATATATCCAAAACTGTGCCAAAAACAGTGACAAATAAAAATATTTGTCACAGTTTTTGGCACGGTTATAGAATGACCGTGCCAAATACCGTGCCAAATTTTTTGTTTGGCACAGTATTTGGCACCGTTTTCTAAAACCGTGCCAAATTCCGTGCCAAATTTTTTGTTTGGCACAGTATTTGGCACCGTTTTCTAAAACCGTGCCAAATTCCGTGCCAACTAAAAATTTCCCAAGTTATTTTATTAAAAATTAATTATAATTGCAATTATATTGTCAATAATGTAAAAATTCATTGCATGGTGAAAGGTCTAGTTATAGAACACATGAGTGGGTGTAAATAATTATTAGTTTTTAATGTTTTACTCAATCAAATATTCACTAGCTTTATACATTATGTTCACTCTAAGTAGATTGAGATGTTCATATGCATACATGTTAATCTTATATTTTTTTAGTTTTGTTAGTAGTTATTGAGTTAATCATAAAATTTTTGCATGTATATGAGAAAATATAATTTTTATGAAAAAAATAAAAAATTTAGAAATGAATTTGACGACATATATCCCAAAGCGTGCCAAAAACCATGACAATTAAAATTATTTGTCACTGTTTTTGACACGGCTATAGACTGACCGTGCCAAATTTTTTTGTATGGCACGGTATTTGGCACCATTTTCTAAAACCGTGCCAAATTTTGTGCCAACTAAAAATTTCCCTAGTTATTTTATAAAAAATTAATTATAATTGCAATTATATTGTCAATAATGTAAAAATTCTTTTCATGGTGAAAGGTTTTAATATAGAACACATGAGTGGGTGTAAATAATTATTAGTTTTTAATGTTTTACTCAATCAAATATACACTAGCTTTATACACTATGTTCACTGTAAGTAGATTGAGATGTTCATATGCATCCATGTTAATTTTATATTTTTTTTTATTTTTCTTAGTAATTATTGAGTTGACCATAATATTTTTGCGTGTATATGAAAAAATATAATTTTTATGAAAAAAATAAAAAATTTAGCAATGAATTACACAACATATATCCAAAGTCGTGCCAAAAACCGTGACAAATAAAATTATTTGTCACTGTTTTTGGCACGGTTATTGGATGACAGTACCTAATGCCGTGCCAAATTTTTTGTTTGGCACGGTATTTGTCATGGTTTATAAAATCCATGACAATGAGCGTGCCAAACAAAAATTTCCCTAGTTATTTTATAAAAAATTAATTTTAATCGCAATTACATTCTCACTAATGTAAAAATTTTATTGCATGGTGAAAGGTTTAGTTATAGAACACATGAGTGGGTGTAAATAATTATTAGTTTTTAATGTTTTACTCAAGCAAATATTCACTAGCTTTATACATTATGTTCACTCTAAGTAGATTGAGATGTTCATATGCATACAAGTTAATTTTATATTTTTTTTTTTATTTTTGTTAGTAGTTATTGAGTTAATCATAAAATTTTTGCATGTATATGAGAAAATATAATTTTTATGAAAAAAAATAAAAAATTTAGCAATGAATTAAACAACATATATCAAAAACGGTGCCAAAATTCGTGACAATTAAAATTATTTCTCACTGTTTTTGGCACGCCTATAGACTGACCGTGCAAAATACCGTGCCAAATTTTTTTGTTTGGCACGGTATTTGGCACCGTTTTCTAAAACCGTGCCAAATTTAGTGCCAACTAAAAACTTCCCTAGTTATTTTATAAAAAATTAATTTTAATTGCAATTATATTGTTAATAATGTAAAAATTCTTTTCAAGGTGAAAGGTTTTAATATAGAACACATGAGTGGGTGTAAATAATTATTAGTTTTTAATGTTTTACTGAATCAAATATTCACTAGCTTTATACACAATGTTCACTCTAACTAGATTGAGATGTTCATATGCATCCATGTTAATTTTATATTTTTTTATTTATTTTTAGTTGTTATTGAGTTAATCATAATATTTGTGCATGTATATGAGAAAATATAATTTTGATGAAAAAAATAAAATATTTAGCAATGAATTAGACAACATATATCCAAAGTCGTGCCAAAAACCGTGACAAATAAAATTATTTGTCATTGTTTTTGGCACGGTTATTGGATGACAGTGCCAAATGCCGTGCCAAATTTTTTGTTTGCCACGTTATTTGTCACGTTTTATAAAAACCGTGACAATGACCGTGCCAAACAAAAATTTCCCTAGTTATTTTATAAAAAATTAATTATAATTGCAATTATATTGTCAATAATGTAAAAATTCATTGCAGGGTGAAAGGTTTTGTTATAGAACACATGAGTGGGTGTAAATAATTATTAGTTTTTAATGTTTTACTCGAGCAAATATTCACTAGCTTTATACATTATCTTCACTCTAAGTAGATTGAGATGTTCATATGCATCGATGTTAATTTTATATTTTTTTTTTAATTTTTTTTAGTAGTTATTGAGTTAAGCATAATATTTTTGCATGTATATGAGAAAATATAATTTTATGAAAAAAAATAAAAAATTTAACAATGAATTGGACAACATATATCCAAAACCGTGTCAAAAACCATGACAAATAAAATTATTTGTCATTGTTTTTGGCACGGATATAGGCTGACCGTGACAAATACCGTGCCAAATTTTTTTGTTTGGCACGGTATTTGGCACCGTTACCTAAAACCGTGCCAAATTCCGTGCCAACTAAAAATTTCCCTAGTTATTTTATAAAAAATTAATCATAATTGCAATTATATTATCGATAATGTAAAAATTCTTTGCATGGTGAAAGGTTTTAATATAGAACACATGAGTGGGTGTAAATAATTATTAGTTTTTAATGTTTTACTCAATCAAATATTCACTAGCTTTATACATTATGTTCACTCTAAGTAGATTGAGATATTCATATTTATCCATCTTAATTTTATATATTTTTTATTTATTTTTAGTAGTTATTGAGTTAATCATAATATTTGTGCATGTATATGAGAAAATATAATTTTTATGAAAAAAATAAAAATTTAGCAATGAATTAGACAACATATATCGAAAACCGTGCCAAATACCGTGTCAAATTATTTGTCATTGTTTTTGGCACGGTTATAGGATGACCGTGCCAAATACCATGTCAAATTTTTTTTTGGTACGGTATTCGTCACGGTTTATAAAAACCATGACAATGACCGTGCCAAATAAAAATTTTCCTAATTATTCTTTGACTTATAGATTAAAATTAGGATTTTATACCTTCAATCCCCTTCAATCCCTGATAAATTTATATTTAGTTGATATTGACTAAATAATAATTTTTGTGCATGTACACAACAAATATAATTTTTTATGAAAAAATTAAAAATGTAGCAATAAATTTGCTAAAGTATATCCAAAATCGTTCCAAACGCCATGCCAAATGCCGTGGCAAATAATTTTTATTATAAATTTGTTTTAGTTTTTTGAGATATTACTAAAAAATCATTTTATGTTGGTTTTTTTGTCACTGTTTTTTGTCAATGATTTAATTGTGAAAAATATTTTTTGTATTTATCACGGTTATTGCCATGGATTGTAAGTGCCGTGCTAAATACCGTGACAAACCAGTCATGCAAATTGGCACGAACAGAGAACAGTGACAAATATTATCACGGTTTGTTTGTTCCGTGCCAATGTTTGTCACAGTTTTGTTTTCGTACAAATTTTTGTGAAAAATTTGGCACGGATTTTGTTTCCGTGCCAATTTCCGTGAAAGATTTGGCACAGTTTTCATTCCGTGCCAAATTACTGTTTTTCTTGTAGTGATTTTTTATCTTTATATTATACGGTGTAACCCAAGATGTTGATGCAAAGGAGATGTGGGAGTTGGCAAATTCGAGACGCTAGGGAGCTCTTTTATAGTTTTCATTTTCATAATGTTCTAGTTGATCTGTGATGCATAGATGTGTTAATTTTATTCTTCTGCATAAGAAACTAACAATATGTTAGATGTTTTATTCTAAAAATACTTGATAATGTTGTCTAAAATTGGCTTTGGAAGTTAACTGATAAAGATCATGATGTTTAGACTAGCTATTCTTTAGATATTTTGCATTCATCTTTGCCATTTTGATTACTAAATAACCTCTTAGTTTACAAATTTCCTTAGTGTTGCTAAAGCCAATAGAGTCAAGGTCCTGCCAAAGGTGAGGCCTATAAGAATAATGAACACATTTCTGTTAGTAACCCAGTTCTTACTTAAATCATGTGGCAATAATGCCTCAAAAGAATAGACGATATAGACCTTCAGGGGAATATGGATATCGGTCTGAATCCAAATATTAGATTCTACACGTGATGACTGACTCTAACTTTTATTTTATCACACTTTTTAGACAACAATTTTCTAATCTTTCATACTAATATGTATGTTGTTTGTGTTTCATACTACAAATATTAATCAAAATGAAAATTTTATATATTGAATTGTTATTTTTATTTATAACTCTGAATAAAAAAATAAGTTTATGTATATATAGATATTAATTCTTAAAAAAACCATAATAAAACAATTTTGGGTAATTTTTTCATAAATTTATAGGTATAAACATGATTTTGTGTATTTTAATTTTGTTTCATTGTTTTCCACATATCTATATGTTAGTCTTGCTTTTTATGTTTTTCGACTTTATTTTTATTGTTAATAATTATTCATTTGAAATATGCATCCTTATTCAAATATTCATGAATTACTGAATTAATAAAGATATAATTAACTGAACAGTCCCTCTACTTTTCCAAACTTACCCTTTAAATTGTAACTTTTTAGTCCCTCTACTACTTTTAAATGAGCCATGTCACTCCCCATAAACACTAAACCCTAAACAGTTAATTAATGATTACTCTATTAAGCTATTATCTTTCTTATTTTATTAAATTTTATTCATGTGTACAGTTTACATTTAGTATTGTTGAGTATTAGTATAAAAATATTATCAGAACAAAAAGGCTTATTGTAACATTTTTGAAGCAACATTTTTGGCAAATCTCATTAAAACCTGTTAAAATGACTTTTAAATGATTTTTGTAATAAATGTTGGTATACTTTTGTTTGTTCCTACATTTGAAAACATTATTTAATTTGTTAGTGATTTGTAGAACTACACTTGTTATATACGTTTTAACTTTTTATTTTTTTTTAATTAAATTTAGTGACATTAGTAAGTTACGTTGCTATAATGTTAATTTTTATAATTTGTTTTTGTGACATTTGAAATAATTGTTGTAATAGT
The DNA here is from genome assembly GCA_020875875.1 of Dioscorea alata. Classification (NCBI taxonomy): domain Eukaryota; kingdom Viridiplantae; phylum Streptophyta; class Magnoliopsida; order Dioscoreales; family Dioscoreaceae; genus Dioscorea; species Dioscorea alata. The sequence goes on from CM037011.1 coordinate 9,453,136, forward strand.
GCCATATAGTATTTCTATGTAAACATCTTAATAACATTATGGATAATTTTTTGGCTCGTAAATGAAGAAAAGCATCATGGATAATGTTTTTGCTCTTAATTGCATAAATCCAGATAGATTGGAGTTTTTTTTTATATCTAATATATATATAATTGTGAGTGTATTGCCAAAACTATTTATGATATCTACCTATTTCCTAATAAAAATCACTGCATTCTTTTTTAGTTATAATCAACAAGAAGCAAGTGTTGTGATGTTATATACATAGAAATTGATATTAACAATATTATGTATTTTAATTTTGAATATTCTATAGAAATATGTTTGGTATGCAAACAACATTTGCATACGTATTAATATGTACAAAATAAAATCAAAAGGAAATTACCTACTACTACTACTACTATTATTATTAAATTTTAATGTAAACCTACATTATTATGTATAACAGTTGAGTTAGCATAATAATTCTCATTTGATATAAAATAACATTTTTAGTCCATTATTTTATAATAAATGGAAATTAACAAGTTGTTTTCCTACAGTTAAACAAAACTTCTTTCAAAATTAATGGAGAATATAAATCTATTGTCTGAATCTTAGGACGCTAAATTAGAAAAAATAATTACAATGAATAGTTTCATATGGTCTCACAACTCAAATGTTTTTGCCATATCAGGCCAATATAGTAATAAAACCTCAGTTTACTAAGCTGAATGTAAATGATTCTACCCTTGGCCATGATTTCAATGTGACAGAATGCTAAATTTGTTTGTAGTTTTTTCATAACTGATAATCCTTATTAAGCATGTGAGTTTTATTTCTTTACTTCAAACTTGATATTATGTTATCTAAGTAAAAGAAATTAATAACATGTTTAATATTTTTGAAATATCCATAACTTACATTTTATAGTTTGAATAAAATCTTCAAAGCAAGCATACCATGATATTGCTTGATTAACTTTGCTTATATATACTAGTGTTCCAAGTTAATGTACCATATATTGTCTACTCGCACTAACTAGACAACTCATTGACTTTTAGATGCTTCATAAAAACTCTTACAACTTAAAAAAATAAAAAAATAAAATAAAATAAAAACATTTCTTATAATTGAAAGAAATAAATATTTCTTTTATTCCATGAATGAAATTACCATCCTATCAAAATTTTGAAATCACGAAGAGAGTTAAAAAATGTTAGAGATATAGAACCAATGATTTCTTCAATTTTATCTTAAGAAATGCTTTCAGTAAAATGACTGTAATATGTTTTTCCCATTCTAAGATAGACAAGGACATAATGGTTACAGATTTGAAAAAGGTAGAGAAAAAAAGCCAAAAACTATGACAAGAAATGAAAGAAAATATATAGAAAAAATGAAAAGCTAGATCATGAAAGAGAAATTTACTCTCAAACTAAAAAGAATAAAAATGGTAACAAATTCAACCTTAATTAAGTTGTTATATGTATCTATAAATATAATATTTTCCTAAAATTCTGATTTGAATTATTTAAATTATTTGAACTTACACACCTCGTCTCTTCTCTCTAGCCTCCATCCCTATTTAAGATTGATGCTTCAGAAGATATTTGACTTTTTTTTAATGTCTAAGATTGATAAAACCCTTTATTATTTTTTTATGACTATTTTTTTGTGCAGTGAATAATGTAAGGTTTTAATCCTCTTTATAAGTTATAAGCTTTTCATATTTGTTTTTTCTTGAATGTTGATGTTGTTATATAAAACAAATCTATGGAGTAGATGAAACTTAAATTCGGATCCGGATATCCGATCCGGTTTTAAGTACCCGGTTTAAACCGAGTCGGATATGGGTCGAGTTGTTGCCAATCCGAAAGATCGGGTACCTGATCCAATTTTGAAAACCGGGTCGGGTACCTGGTTTTGCCTACCCCTAAAATCCACCATGTTTGAATCCTATATAAATTGGCCTACCGTCCTCTCACTAGCTATCCTTTTGACGAAGTCTATTCAAACATGTGAAAGCATTTTAGTTAGCCTTATATATATATATATATATATATATATATATATATATATATATATATATATAAATTAAAAAGTCAAAACAAATATTATTTCCTTTTTAGAAAGTCTCATAAAAGTGGCCTTGACATCTATAATCAAAGATACACTAAACCAAGAACTACATTTGAAAAGCATATCAGAAATGAATGGAGAAAAGTGCAAACTACAGCACGTACATATGACATTGGCAAATGTCACATGAAGAAAAACAAATTAAAAGGATGGTAAAAGTATTATATAAACATAAATACAAGTTATTATTTGAAATTGAAAAAAAAACATTTTAATTTTGATAATCTTTCTGGAGAGAAATCTGTCTTGCATTGCAATCCCTTCGTTGTCTCAACTTTTGATGTCTAGGGAAAAAAAACCAAGAAATCCCTCTATTTTCGGTATAGTGGCCACAATTGTTAACCCTAATCCTAGCTTTTGATCATTTGAAATTTGTAGCTTTATAATTTCAAAGGTTTTTTTTTAAATTTTTTTTCTAAACTCTTTTTTACCCATTATATGTCTTTCTACTTCCTCAAATTATCTATTATCATTAACAAGATTTATACATTGAATGGCATGTGTATGATGAAATTTCACTTAAGCCATGGTGTTTGGAGGTGGCATTTGAATTAATGAAGTCTGGTCTAAGTCAATTGGTGCAGGTGACTATAGTTTCATATCATTGAAAGACATATGGTAGTGTGTAGGCATATTGACATATGAAGAAGATCAAGTAACAGTTGTAATAACTGACTATTGGAATTAAGTATGGAAATTAGGCAATATTTCCAAGTAAGGTTCCCCTTTTAATTATTACATAGTTCAAGATAAATTATATAAAAAATAATTTATGCACAATTTTCAAAGCCTAGCACTATTTGTACCCTTTTTATTATTTGTTCCTGCAATCACATTCATTAACGCCATTTCATCATATGTGTATTCACTGATCTCACACACCGATAGTTTTACCCCTAATTCTTGCAGCAATCATTTAGCCACCTAGCTCATATACCAACCTCTTTTGCCCACAATCAACATTAGAGTCCCTTCTATTACTCTTCCTATTGCAATGATGATACAGGCCTCAATGTTTGCTCCATCACCATTTTTCTCTATATTTCCCACAACAAAATTTTTAATCTAAACTCATGTTGAGAGAAAAAAAAAAAAAAAACAATTACAAAGAAGTGTGCAACAGGAATTGGTGCTAAGTTCACAAGAACATGTTGTTATGCCTATCTTATAATTTTTTAATATATATATAAAGAATTAATAAAGCTATGTTTTTGAAATAAAAATTTATAATAATTAATTAAATGGAAACTATATGTGACTGACGTAAGGTCATTTGAGCATGATGATGAGATCTATCGCATTAACAACAATTAAGCTTTAATAATCTTTAATTAATTTCTTTGTTTTGTTCTACGCCTTTTAATCATTAAATATTGTTTATTTTCCATTCTATGAATGCATGTGTTGTTATAGTACTTTAATAATGTAGTTATTTATATATGGATTTATTAATTCCCTTTATAGTATATATAACTATCGCTATATCTATGGCCTTTGTTTAAAGTTGATGTTTACTCATTAAAGAAGTTCAATCATTAAATACATGTTTTCTACCTTTTTTCTTTAGGTTAATGAAGTAAGTGTGCTAAATGAAGTGATCCTTTATATATTAAGAAAATATATGTGCTAATATACTATATTAGAGTCTGAGACAAAAATATTATTTATATTAATATAATTATTACAATATATAAACCAATAATTGTAATCCAAAATTACTTGGTAAGAAATGAATAATAATATGCAAACTATTGTAATAATCATACATGGTATTTATGCGATAAAAAATTAATATTATATTATAATAATATAAATTATACTCAATGAAACTGTTACTGCCCAGTGAAATTTTCATTATTTGTGGGAAAGATTTAGTTTAATAATAGCCATTCAAAAATTAAATTAACCTAAAAAAATATCTATATCTATATCGATAATAATAATATTATTAGAACTTTTAATAATAAAAGATTAAATAGTAATTAATAAAAAAAACTTCAATGTTAAATCATAAATCATAACGATCTGTGATGGTCCACTTTCTTAATCATACCTGTAATTCCAGCATGGGTGAATATGATGTAAAAAGTTAGATAACAAGAATCTTTATACTGTAAACAATTCAATTTTGTGATACATATATTAATATCCATATCAATTCTTAGATTTAGTATTAAGTTTATTCTATAGCCTCACAATACGTGAAACTGCTTGGGATTCTAGGGATTCCAAGTGATAGACCATGTTCCTAAGTATAGTTCTAACACTTTGGTCAAGGTGAAAGAACTCTAATCTCAATTGAGCCCCAGCACTAGGATTCACTATAACCCTTCACTTTGTTGCTTGCGCAACTAAGCCCCAGGGGAGTTCATCTCCTAGCACTTCACTCTACTTCGACCGCAAAGAACTCTTGGAACACGGAGGTAGAAAAAATCACACCGAAGGGGAAAGGGGACGTTTCGCTACATCTCAACTCACCCTCTCGACCCTCTCTAACCTTGAGTAGTCTAATCCTATAGAAGTTGTCACATTTTCCAAGGATAACCTAGATGATTCTCCACCCTAGTGTTACGGCTAAGGGAAAATCAATACAATTATCATATAAGATTGGAGCTCAATTAAAAGAATCAATTAAGAAAGCATAATAAAAGTCATAGAAACAATGTCATCCTAGGGCTTACAAGTCGGAATACCCACTAGGGGTTTAGCTCTCCATGGAGCTATACAAAATCATCAAAGTATTTGTAGCAAAAAGCATAGCAAACATGAATAAAACCCCCTTGTGATACGTGGCGATGGTCTTGTGCGTCTTCTCCACCAAGTCCCTTGTCAAGCCTAGGGCACGCCTCGCCGAATCGATGCCGACGAAAACTCCCCCAATAGCTATCTTCCAACAGAGATCGATGTTGATACCGTAGGTTCACTCTAAAGCCCCATAAAATCCTCTCTGAACCCTAGCCGCGAGCTCACCAGAAGTTGGGTAAAAGATAGGTCACAAAGTCTTTAAAATAAATCTGAGTCGCGGTATTTAAAGGCTGAAATCGGGCATCCTCATGGCCCTGTGGATTTTCTGGAAATCAATTTTTGGTATGCAGTAAACAAAAAACTGCTACAGTGGTTTGCTACAGTGATTTGCTACAATACTCATGCCCAAGTTGTTCCAGACTTCATGTTCTTCATTGAGACTGTTGAGTTGGGCACACAACCAATGGTAGATCATGTCATTTCTTCTTTTCTCCTTATTGACCAAGTTCTTCAATGTTACATGGGCTAGACTTTATGAGTGTGACTGTCTTTGTGCCCTCCAAATCATTGAATAATTTGAGCACATTGGAGGTTGGCACACACCCACAATCTAGAACCCGTGCCTTGACCTTCGCTTGGTCCAAGAAAAATCCTCAACAAACGCGGACGTGACCTAATTTTGCTCCTTTTATCTAACACTTCTCCACAATCCTACATGTACAAAAGAACACAAATACACACTAATTAATGATAAAACCTGAGAAAAGTAATGCCCAATGTAAGAAAATAATACTTCGTATTACTTATACATAAGCACTTATCAATTCTTGCATTCTAGGGATTGATGCTTTCATTTTCGTATTTTGTTCAAAGTTTGCATTCTTTTAATTATGTGGTGAAACCTCTTCCAAGGGAAAATAGATCATCGAGGAGTAATCGTGTCCAAAGCCTAAGCGATTTATTTTGTGAGTGGGAAATTATAAATTCTATGAACTATAATATCATGCATGCTTTATTTTGCTTAATTTACATTTCTTTGGAATTATGATTTAACATTACGAAATGTTCTTGAAATTCTTTCTATGGTATTTGAAAACCATGTTTGAATCATGATTGAGTTTATTCAAAGTGCTTTCAAGAGCATTGCACTTGTGTGGAAAACTTTACTTTTGAATCATGTACTCCAAAGTGAATGTTCCATGAAACTTGGGATTCTTGTTGAGATACTAAAAAAGTTTGTGCAAATTAAATTCTGCAACACATTATTGTGTTACTGATGATGCTATGATTGGGATGTATATTCAAGATTTGATTTCAAATGATACTTTCTTGAAGTAACGGTATTTACTAAAGTTGTTATGAGCAAACTACACACTCTTGGAGTGGGAATTGGTTATATGAAACCTTGTGATATTATGATGAGAATTCTACAATCATGTTGACTCATACACTAGGCCTATGGGCAGTATATTGATTATTTGTTTTGATGGTGACATTGGGGGATCCCCAATACTTACTACAGTAAGAGAATAGAGTTTCCAAGGACTGACCTAGTTGGGATGGTGTGGAAAACTCAAATGAGGTAAAACACTTTTAGGAGGAGTATAGAGAACCTAAAGTTGTGTAAGGTTTGCTGCTTGGAGTCACCACACGGGTTTCGCAATGGCCAACGCCAAGAGATACGCATCTTGGAGACTTAAGACCTAATTGAGGCCACTGTTAGAAATGGAGAATTTTGAGGCTATTTATTATGTTATCAATTATTAACTTATTTATATCTTACAAACCATGTTTTGTGGAGTTATTAAAAAGAATGGATGATTTGTTTTATTTGAAAGTTAAGTTCAACATCTATCTTTTTGGTGAAGGTTAAATATTGAAATTTCAAATGGATGAAAGGTTAGTAATCTGATTAGTGTCACAGGCCTAAATTGTTTTCGCTACACATTAATTTATTCATGCAACTATGCCGAATTAGTTATAACCTACTAATTTATTCTCTAATTAAGTTAATTTTCTATTTTATTTGAGAGCTATGTTCAACATTTATCTTGTCGATGAAGGACAACTTTTGAAATTTAAAATGGGTGATAGGTTAGCAATCTGATTTGTGTAACAGATCTGATTGTTGTAGGCACACATGAGTTTATAGATGCAACTACGGTAATCAATCATAACTTTCTAGTTTATTGTCTAATTGAGTTAATTTTAATTTTATTTAAAATCTAACTTAACCATATATTATTTTGAAAGAGGATAAATTTTTAAATTCATATTAGATGATTGGTTAGTAATCTTACTTCTATGATGGATCTGATTGTTGTTGGTAAACATGATTTTATAGATGCAGCAACACTAAATCAGTCAGAACTTTCTATTTTATAGTCTAATTGAGTTGATTTTTGTTTTATTTGAAAGATAAGTTTAACATCTATATTTTACACTGATGATAAATTTTCAAATTTAAAATAAATGACAGGTTAGAAATCTAATTTTTTGTCACAGTTCTTAAGCTATACATGAGTTTATAGATGTATCAACGTAAAATCAGTCATAAGTTTTCACATCAGAATGTCTCTTATTTTTGAATGAAAACCCTAATATAATGTTTTCTCTTTTTGAATGCCTCCTATTTTTTAATCAAAGCCTTAGTACTGTGCTTTATTTTTGGAAGTCTCCTATTTTACAATCAAAACCCTAATCCCATATTTGATTTTCTGAATGTCTTTTATTTTTTGAATCAAAACAATAATTCTATATTTTTCTTTATGGAATGTCTCTTATTTTTTGAATCAAAACAATAATTCAAATTTTCTTTTCAGAATATCTCCTAACTTTCAGTTTTAAATCAAAACCCTAATCCCATGTTTGCTTTTTTGAATGTCTCCTATTTTTCAATCAAAACCCTAATCCTATGTTTTCTGATCGAAATGTCACCTATTTTTCAACCAAAACCATAATCCTACCTTTCCTTTTCGGAATGTCTCAAAAAGAAATATAGAATTAAGTTTTGAATCAAAATAGGAGACATTCTAAAAAGATATCATAGGATTATGGTTTTGATTTTAAAATAGGAGATATTGCCAAAAGAAAATATATGACTAGGGTTTTCATTCAAAATTGAAAAATAATAGACATTGTGAAAAGAAAACATAGGGTTCATGTTTTAATTGAACAATATCAGATATTCCCAAAGAAAAACGTGGGATTAGAGTTCTTATTGAAAAATGTGAGACATTCCCAAAAAAAAACATAGGATTAGAAATAAATTTTGAAAAGAAAATATAGGATTAGGGATACATTTTGAAAATAAAACATAGGATTAGTGTTTTCATTCAAAAAAGAAAAAATAGGTAACAAACCGAGAAGAAAACTTAAAATTGTGGTTTTGTTTCAAAATTGAAAATAGGAGACATTCCAAAATGAAAACATGCGATTAGGGTTTTCATTGAAAAATATGGGACATTAAGAAAAAGAAACTTAGGAGTCTCAAAAGAAAACATAGGATTAAGGTTTTGAATAAAAATTGAAAACATTAAAAAAAACATAACATTAAAATTTTCATTCAAAACCAAAAAATAGGAGTCATTCCGAGAAGAAAAACACACGATTATGGTTTTGGTCAAAAAATGGGAGGCATTTTGATAAGAAAACATGGGATTAGTGTTTTGATTGAAAAGTAATAGGCATTCCGAAAAAAACAAAGGGTTGGAGTTTTCATTCAAAAATAGGAGGCATTCCAAAAAGAAAACATTGGATTAGAGTTTTCATTGAAAAATGTGAGACATTGTGAAAAGAAAACATATTATTTATTTTTTGATTAAAAACTAGGAGACATTGTGAAAAAAACACAAGATTTGGGTTTTGATTCAAAACAGAAAAATAGGAGACATACCACATAGAAAACATAATATTAGTGTTTGGATTGTGAAATAAGAGACATTGTGAAGGATTTTGATTTAAAAAATGGTAGGCATTCTGAAAAGAAAACCAATATTAGGTTTTTTATTGAAAAGAAAATATAGGATTAGGGTTTTGATTCAGCAATAGGTGACATTCTGGAATGAAAACATAAGAAACCTATGATTAGGGTTTTGATACAAAACTGAAAAATAAGAGACATTCCAAAAGAAACCTATGATTAGGGTCTTGATTCAAAACTGAGAAATAAGAGGCATTCCCAAAAGGAAACATAAGTTTAGGATTTTTATTAAAAAATAAGAGGCATTACGTAAAGAAAACTTGATTAGGGTTTAGATTCCAAAATTGGAAACATAATACGAATAGGATTTTGATTCAAAAGTAGGAGACTTTCAGATAAGAAAACATAGAAATATAGTTTTGATTAAATAATAGGAGATATACCATGAAGAAAACATAGAATTAGTGTTTTGATTGGAAAATAGGAGACATTGCAAAAAGAAAACATGTGATTAGGATTTTTATTAAAAAAAAAAAGAAACATTCCAAAATAAGATTAGGATTAGGGTTTTTGTTGAAAAAAAGCAGGCATTCCGAAAACAAAACATATGATTAGGGCTTTGACTGAAAAGAAAACTTAGGATTAGGGGTTTCATTCAAAAATAAGATACATTCCGAAAAGAAAATGTAGGATTAGTGTTATGAATCAAAATTTAAAATAAAAGAAATTCAAAAATAAACACAGGTTAGGGTTTCGATTCTGAAATAGGAGGCCTTTAAAAGGAAAATGTAGGATTATTGTTTCGATTCTAAAATGGGAGACACTCAGAGAAAAAAACATAGGAATATGGTTTTGATTCAAAATAGCAGACATTAGCAAAATAAACATAGGATTAAGGTTTGATTAAAAAATAGGACACAATACGAAAAAAAACAAGAATTAGAGTTTTGATTCAAAACCGAAAAATAGGAGACATTCTCAAAAGAAAAAACATAAGATTAGGATTTTGATTCAAAAATAGGATGTATTTCATAAAAAAATATAGGATCAAGGTTTTGATTAAAATTCAGAGACATACTCGGATTAGGATTTGATTCAAAATAGGAGTCATCCAATAAGAAAAACATAGAATTAGCATTTGATTCAAAAATATTAGACATACTGTCAAGAAAACATAAGATTAATTTGTATTCTAAAATAGAAGACATTCCGAAAAGAAAACATAGGATTGGGTTTTGATTGAAAATTGAGTCATTCCAAATAGAAAAACATAATATTACTATTTTAATATGAAGTCGGAGATATTCTGAAAAGAAAA
>CM037011.1:9464244-9546150 GCA_020875875.1 Dioscorea alata
CACGGTATTTGGCACGGTTTTCTAAACACCGTGCAAATTCCGTGCCAACTAAAATTTCCCTAGTTATTTTAGAAAAAATATTATAATTGCAATTATATTGTCAATAATGTAAAAATTCATTGCATGGTGAAAGGTTTAGTTATAGAACACATGAGTGGGTGTAAATAATTAATAGTTTTAATGTTTTACTGAATCAAATATTCACTAGCTTTATACATTATGTTCACTCTAAGTAGATTGAGATGTTCATATGCATCCATGTTAATTTTATATTTTTTTTTATTTTTGTTAGTAGTTATTGTGTTAATCATAAAATTTTTCATGTATATGAGAAATTATAATTTTTATGAAAAAAATAAAAAATTTAGCAATGAATTAGACAACATATATCCAAAACCGTGCCAAAAACCATGACAAATAAAATTATTTGTCACTGTTTTTGGCACGGCTATAGAATGACCGTGCCAAATACAGTCCCAAATTTGGTTGTTTGGCACGGTATTTGGCACCGTTTTCTAAAAAACGTGCCAAATTCCGTGCCAACTAAAAATTTCCCTAGTTATTTTATAAAAAATTAATTATAATTGCAATTATATTGTCAATAATGTAAAAATTCATTGCATGGTGAAAGGTTTAGTTATAGAACACATGAGTGGGTGTAAATAATTATTAGTTTTTAATGTTTTACTCAATCAAATATTCACTAGCTTTATACATTATGTTCACTCTAAGTAGATTGAGATGTTCATATGCATCCATGTTAATTTTATATATTTTTTTTATTTTTGTTAGTAGTTATTGTGTTAATCATAAAATTTTTGCATGTATATGAGAAATTATAATTTTTATGAAAAAAGTAAAAAATTTAGCAATGAATTAGACAACATATATCCAAAAGCGTGACAAAAATCATGACAAATAAAATTATTTGTCACTGTTTTTGGCACGGCTATAGAATGAAAGTGCCAAATACCGTGCCAAATTTTTTTGTTTGGCACGGTATTTGGCACCATTTTCTAAAAACCGTGCCAAATTCCGTGCCAACTAAAAATTTCCCTAGTTATTTTATAAAAAATTAATTATAATTGCAATTATATTGTCAATAATGTAAAAATTCATTGCATGGTGAAAGGTTTAGTTATAGAACACATGAGTGGGTGTAAATAATTATTAGTTTTTAATGTTTTACTCAATCAAATATTCATTAGCTTTATACATTTTCTTCACTCGAAGTAGATTGAGATGTTCATATGCATCCATGTTAATTTTATATATATTTTTATTTATTTTTAGTAGTTATTGAGTTAATCATAAAATTTTTACTTGTATATGAGAAAATATAATTTTTATGAAAAAAATAAAAAATTTAGCAATGAATTAGACAACATATATCCAAAACCGTGCCAAAAATCATGACAAATAAAATTATTTGTCACTGTTTTTGGCACGGCTATAGAATGAAAGTGGCAAATACCGTGCCAAAATTTTTTGTTTGGCACGTTATTTGGCACCGTTTTCTAAAAACCGTGCCAAATTCCGTGCCAACTAAAAATTTCCCTAGTTATTTTATAAAAAATTAATTATAATTGCAATTATATTGTCAATAATGTAAAAATTCATTGCATGGTGAAAGGTCTAGTTATAGAACACATGAGTGGGTGTAAATAATTATTAGTTTTTAATGTCTTACTCAATCAAATATTCACTAGCTTTATACATTATGTTCACTCTAAGTAGATTGAGATGTTCATATGAATCCATGTTAATTTTATATTTTTTTTTTATTTTTGCTAGAAGTTATTGAGTTAATCATAAAATTTTTGCATGTATATGAGGAAAAAAAAAAATTTATGAAAAAAATAAAAAATTTAGGAATGAATTAGACAACATATATCCAAAACCGTGCCAAAAACCGTGACAATTAAAATTATTTGTCACTGTTTTTGGCACGGCTATAGACTGACCGTGCCAGATTTTTTTTGTTTGGCACGGTATTTGCCACTGTTTTCTAAAACCGTGCCAAATTTCGTGCCAACTATAAATTTCCCTAGTTATTTTATGAAAAATTAATTATAATTGCAATTATATTGTCAATAATGTAAAAATTCTTTTCATGGTGAAAGGTTTTAATATAGAACACATGAGTGGATGTAAATAACTATTAGTTCTTAATGTTTTACTCAATCAAATATTCACTAGCTTTATGCATTATGTTCATTGTTAGTAGATTGAGATGTTCATATGCATCCATGTTAATTTTATATATTTTTTTATTTATTTTTAGTAGTTATTGAGTTAATCATAATATTTTTGCATGTATATGAGAAAATAAAATTTTCATGAAAAAAATAAAAAATTTAGCAATGAATTAGACAACATATATCCAAAACCGTGACAAATAAAATTATTTGCGACTGTTTTTGGCACGGCTATAGAATGACCATGCCAAATACAGTGCCAAATTTTTTTGTTTGGCACGGTATTTGGTACCGCTTTCTAAAAACCGTGCCAAATATCGTGCCAACAAAAAATTTGTCTAGTTATTTTATAAAAAATTAATTATAATTGCAATTACATTGTAAATAATGTAAAAATTCATTGCATGGTGAAAGGTTTAGTTATAGAACACATGAGTGGGTGTAAATAATTATTAGTTTTTAATGTTTTACTCAATCAAATATTCACTAGCTTTATACACTATGTTCACTGTAAGTAGATTGAGATGTTCATATGCATCCATGTTAATTTTATATTTTTTTTTATTTTTCTTAGTAATTATTGAGTTGACCATAATATTTTTGCGTGTATATGAAAAAATATAATTTTTATGAAAAAAATAAAAAAATTAGCAATAAATTAGACAACATACATCCAAAACCGTGCCAAAAACCGTGACAAATAAAATTATTTGTCACTGTTTTTGGCACGGCTATAGACTGAACGTGCCAAATACCGTGCCTAAGTTTTTTGTTTGGCACTTTATTTGGCACCATTTTCTAAAACCGTGCCAAATTTCGTGCCAACTAAAAATTTCGCTAGTTATGTTATAAAAAATTAATTATAATTGCAATTATATTATCAATAATGTAAAAATTCATTGCGTGGTGGAAGATTTAGTTATAGAACACATGAGTGGGTGTAAATAGTTATTAGTTTTTAATGTTTTACTCAATCAAATATTAACTAGCTTTGTACATTGTATTCACTCTAAGTAGATTGAGATGTTAATATGCATCCAAGTTAATTTTTATTTATTTTTAGTAGTTATTGAGTTAATCATAATATTTGTGCATGTATATGAGAAAATATAATTTTTGTGAAAAAAATAAAAAAAATTTAGCAGCGAATTAGACAACATATATCTAAAACCGTGACAAATAAAATTATTTGTCACTGTTTTTGGCACGGCTAAAGGTTGAGCGTGTTAAATACTGTGCCAAATTTTTTTGTTTGGCACGGTATTTGGCACTGTTTTCTAAAAACCGCGCCAAATTCCGTGCCAACTAAAAATTTCCCTAGTTATTTTATAAAAAATTAATTATTATGTAATTGTATTGTCAATAATGCAAAAATTCATTCCATGGTGAAAGGTTTTAATATAGAACACATGAGTGGGTGTAAAAAATTATTAGTTTTTAATGTTTTACTCAATCAAATATTCACTTGCTTTATACATTATGTTCAGTCGAAGTAGATTGAGATGTTCATATGCATCCATGTTAATTTTAGATAATTTTTTATTTATTTTTAGTAGTTATTGAGTTAATGATAATATTTGTGCATGTATATAAGAAAATATAATTTTTATGAAAAAATAAAAAATTTTGAAATGAATTAGACAACATATATCCAAAACCGTGCCAAAAACAGTGACAAATAAAAATATTTGTCACAGTTTTTGGCACGGCTATAGAATGACCGTGCCAAATACCGTGCCAAATTTTTTGTTTGGCACAGTATTTGGCACCGTTTTCTAAAACCGTGCCAACTAAAAATTTCCCAAGTTATTTTATTAAAAATTAATTATAATTGCAATTATATTGTCAATAATGTAAAAATTCATTGCATGGTGAAAGGTCTAGTTATAGAACACATGAGTGGGTGTAAATAATTATTAGTTTTTAATGTTTTACTCAATCAAATATTCACTAGCTTTATACATTATGTTCACTCTAAGTAGATTGAGATGTTCATATGCATACATGTTAATCTTATATTTTTTTTAGTTTTGTTAGTAGTTATTGAGTTAATCATAAAATTTTTGCATGTATATGAGAAAATATAATTTTTATGAAAAAATAACAAATTTAGCAATGAATTTGACGACATATATCCCAAAGCGTGCCAAAAACCATGACAATTAAAATTATTTGTCATTGTTTTTGACACGGCTATAGACTGACGGTGCCAAATTTTTTTGTTTGGCACGGTATTTGGCACCGTTTTCTAAAACCGTGCCAAATTTTGTGCCAACTAAAAATTTCCCTAGTTATTTTGTAAAAAATTAATTATAATTGCAATTATATTGTCAATAATGTAAAAATTCTTTTCATGGTGAAAGGTTTTAATATAGAACACATGAGTGGGTGTAAATAATTAGTTTTTAATGTTTTACTCAATCAAATATACACTAGCTTTATACACTATGTTCACTCTAAGTAGATTGAGATGTTCATATGCATCCATGTTAATTTTATATTTTTTTTATTTATTTTTAGTTGTTATTGAGTTAATCATAATATTTGTGCATGTATATGAGAAAATATAATTTTTATGAAAAAAATAAAAAATTTAGCAATGAATTACACAACATATATCCAAAGTCGTGCCAAAAACCGTGACAAATAAAATTATTTGTCACTGTTTTTGGCACGGTTATTGGATGACAGTACCTAATGCCGTGCCAACTTTTTTGTTTGGCACGGTATTTGTCATAGTTTATAAAATCCGTGACAATGAGCGTGCCAAACAAAAATTTCCTTAGTTATTTTATAAAAAAATAATTTTAATCGCAATTATATTGTCACTAATGTAAAAAATTTATTGCATGGTGAAAGGTTTAGTTATAGAACACATGAGTGGGTGTAAATAATTATTAGTTTTTAATGTTTTACTCAAGCAAATATTCACTAGCTTTATACATTATGTTCACTCTAAGTAGATTGAGATGTTCATATGCATACAAGTTAATTTTATATTTTTTTTTTATTTTTGTTAGTAGTTATTGAGTTAATCATAAAATTTTTGCATGTATATGAGAAAATATAATTTTTAAGAAAAAAAATAAAAAATTTAGCAATGAATTAGACAACATATATCCAAAACAGTGCCAAAATTCGTGACAATTAAAATTATTTCTCACTGTTTTTGGCACGCCTATAGACTGACCGTGCCAAATTTTTTTGTTTGGCACGGTATTTGGCACCGTTTTCTAAAACCGTGCCAAATTTAGTGCCAACTAAAAACTTCCCTAGTTATTTTATAAAAAATTAATTTTAATTGCAATTATATTGTTAATAATGTAAAAATTCTTTTCATGGTGAAAGGTATTAATATAGAACACATGAGTGGGTGTAAATAATTATTAGTTTTTATTGTTTTACTCAATCAAATATTCACTAGCTTTATACACAATGTTCACTCTAACTAGATTGAGATGTTCATATGCATCCATGTTAATTTTATATTTTTTTATTTATTTTTAGTTGTTATTGAGTTAATCATAATATTTGTGCATGTATATGAGAAAATATAATTTTGATGAAAAAAATAAAATATTTAGCAATGAATTAGACAACATATATCCAAAGTCGTGCCAAAAACCGTGACAAATAAAATTATTTGTCACTGTTTTTGGCACGGTTATTGGATGACAGTGCCAAATGCCGTGCCAAATTTTTTGTTTGGCACGTTATTTGTCACGTTTTATAAAAACCGTGACAATGACCGTGCCAAACAAAAATTTCCCTAGTTATTTTATAAAAAATTAATTATAATTGCAATTATATTGTCAATAATGTAAAAATTCATTGCAGGGTGAAAGGTTTTGTTATAGAACACATGAGTGGGTGTAAATAATTATTAGTTTTTAATGTTTTACTCGAGCAAATATTCACTAGCTTTATACATTATCTTCACTCTAAGTAGATTGAGATGTTCATATGCATCCATGTTAATTTTATATTTTTTTTTAATTTTTTTTAGTAGTTATTGAGTTAAGCATAATATTTTTGCATGTATATTAGAAAATATAATTTTATGAAAAAAATAAAAAATTTAACAATGAATTAGACAACATATATCCAAAACCGTGCCAAAAACCGTGACAAATAAAATTATTTGTCATTGTTTTTGGCACGGATATAGGCTGACCGTGACAAATACCGTGCCAAATTTTTTTGTTTGGCAAGGTATTTGGCACCGTTTCCTAAAACCGTGCCAAATTCCGTGCCAACTAAAAATTTCCCTAGTTATTTTATAAAAAATTAATCATAATTGCAATTATATTATCGATAATGTAAAAATTCTTTGCATGGTGAAAGGTTTTAATATAGAACACATGAGTGGGTGTAAATAATTATTAGTTTTTAATGTTTTACTCAATCAAATATTCACTAGCTTTATACATTATGTTCACTCTAAGTAGATTGAGATATTCATATTTATCCATCTTAATTTTATATATTTTTTATTTATTTTTAGTAGTTATTGAGTTAATCATAATATTTGAGCATGTATATGAGAAAATATAATTTTTATGAAAAAAATAAAAATTTAGCAATGAATTAGACAACATATATCCAAAACCGTGCCAAATACCGTGTCAAATTATTTGTCATTGTTTTTGGCACGGTTATAGGATGACCGTGCCAAATACCGTGTCAAATTTTTTTTTGGTACGGTATTTGTCACGGTTTATAAAAACCATGACAATGACCGTGCCAAATAAAAATTTTCCTAATTATTCTTTGACATATAGATTAAAATTAGGATTTTATACCTTCAATCCACTTCAATCCATGATAAATTTATATTTAGTTGATATTGACTAAATAATAATTTTTGTGCATCTACACAACAAATATAATTTTTTATGAAATAATTAAAAATGTAGCAATAAATTTGCTAAAGTATATCCAAAATCGTGCCAAACGCCATGCCAAATGCCGTGGCAAATAATTTTTATTATAAATTTGTTTTAGTTTTTTGAGATATTACTAAAAAATCATTTTATGTTGGTTTTTTTGTCACTGTTTCTGTCAATGATTTAATTGTGAAAAATATTTTTTGTATTTGTCACGGTTATTGCCATGGATTGTAAGTGCCGTGCTAAATACCGTGACAAACCAGTCACGCAAATTGGCACGAACAGAGAACAGTGACAAATATTATCACGGTTTGTTTGTTCCGTGCCAATGTTTGTCACAGTTTTGTTTTCGTACCAATTTTTGTGAAAAATTTGGCACGGATTTTGTTTCCGTGCCAATTTCCGTGAAAGATTTGGCACAGTTTTCATTCCGTGCCAAATTACTGTTTTTCTTGTAGTGATTTTTTATCTTTATATTATACGGTGTAACCCAAGAAGTTGATGCAAAGGAGATGTGGGAGTTGGCAAATTCGAGACGCTAGGGAGCTCTTTTATAGTTTTCATTTTCATAATGTTCCAGTTGATCTGTGATGCATAGATGTGTTAATTTTATTCTTCTGCATAAGAAACTAACAATATGTTAGATGTTTTATTCTAAAAATACTTGATAATGTTGTCTAAAATTGGATTTGGAAGTTAACTGATAAAGATCATGATGTTTAGACTAAGCTATTCTTTAGATATTTTGCATTCATCTTTGCCATTTTGATTACTAAAAAACCTCTTAGTTAACAAATTTCCTTAGTGTTGCTAAAGCCAATAGAGTCAAGGTCCTGCCAAAGGTGAGGCCTATAAGAATAATGAACACATTTCTGTTAGTAACCCAGTTCTTACTTAAATCATGTGGCAATAATGCCTCAAAAGAATAGACGATATAGACCTTCAGGGGAATATGGATATCGGTCTGAATCCAAATATTAGATTCTACACGTGATGACTGACTCTAACTTTTATTTTATCACACTTTTTAGACAACAATTTTCTAATCTTTCATACTAATATGTATGTTGTTTGTGTTTCATACTACAAATATTAATCAAAATGAAAATTTTATATATTGAATTGTTATTTTTATTTATAATTCTGAATAAAAAAATAAGTTTATGTATATATAGATATTAATTCTTAAAAAAACCATAATAAAACAATTTTGGGTAATTTTTTCATAAATTTATAGGTATAAACATGATTTTGTGTATTTTAATTTTGTTTCATTGTTTTCCACATATCTATATGTTAGTCTTGCTTTTTATGTTTTTCGACTTTATTTTTATTGTTAATAATTATTCATTTGAAATATGCATCCTTATTCAAATATTCATGAATTACTGAATTAATAAAGGTATAATTAACTGAACAGTCCCTCTACTTTTCCAAACTTACCCTTCAAATTGTAACTTTTTAGTCCCTCTACTACTTTTAAATGAGCCATGTCACTCCCCATAAACACTAAACCCTAAACAGTTAATTAATGATTACTCTATTAAGCTATTATCTTTCTTATTTTATTAAATTTTATTCATGTGTACAGTTTACATTTAGTATTGTTGAGTATTAGTATAAAAATATTATCAGAACAAAAAGGCTTATTGTAACATTTTTGAAGCAACATTTTTGGCAAATCTCATTAAAACCTGTTAAAATGACTTTTAAATGATTTTTGTAATAAATGTTGGTATACTTTTGTTTGTTCCTACATTTGAAAACATTATTTAATTTGTTAGTGATTTGTAGAACTACACTTGTTATATACGTTTTAACTTTTTATTTTTTTTAATTAAATTTAGTGACATTAGTAAGTTACGTTGCTATAATGTTAATTTTTATAATTTGTTTTTGTGACATTTGAAATAATTGTTGTAATAGTGCCATATAGTATTTCTATGTAAACATCTTAATAACATTATGGATAATTTTTTGGCTCGTAAATGAAGAAAAGCATCATGGATAATGTTTTTGCTCTTAATTGCATAAATCCAGATAGATTGGAGTTTTTTTTTATATCTAATATATATATAATTGTGAGTGTATTGCCAAAACTATTTATGATATCTACCTACTTCCTAATAAAAATCACTGCATTCTTTTTTAGTTATAATCAACAAGAAGCAAGTGTTGTGATGTTATATACATAGAAATTGATATTAACAATATTATGTATTTTAATTTTGAATATTCTATAGAAATATGTTTGGTATGCAAACAACATTTGCATACGTATTAATATGTACAAAATAAAATCAAAAGGAAATTACCTACTACTAATACTACTATTATTATTAAATTTTAATGTAAACCTACATTATTATGTATAACAGTTGAGTTAGCATAATAATTCTCATTTGATATAAAATAACATTTTTAGTCCATTATTTTATAATAAATGGAAATTAACAAGTTGTTTTCCTACAGTTAAACAAAACTTCTTTCAAAATTAATGGAGAATATAAATCTATTGTCTGAATCTTAGGACGCTAAATTAGAAAAAATAATTACAATGAATAGTTTCATATGGTCTCACAACTCAAATGTTTTTGCCATATCAGGCCAATATAGTAATAAAACCTCAGGTTACTAAGCTGAATGTAAATGATTCTTCCCTTGGCCATGATTTCAATGTGACAGAATGCTAAATTTGTTTGTAGTTTTTTCATAACTGATAATCCTTATTAAGCATGTGAGTTTTATTTCTTTACTTCAAACTTGATATTATGTTATCTACGTAAAAGAAATTAATAACATGTTAGATATTTTTGAAATATCCATAACTTACATTTTATAGTTTGAATAAAATCTTCAAAGCAAGCATACCATGATATTGCTTGATTAACTTTGCTTATATATACTAGTGTTCCAAGTTAATGTACCATATATTGTCTACTCGCACTAACTAGACAACTCATTGACTTTTAGATGCTTCATAAAAACTCTTACAACTTAAAAAAATAAAAAAATAAAATAAAATAAAAACATTTCTTATAATTGAAAGAAATAAATATTTCTTTTATTCCATGAATGAAATTACCATCCTATCAAAATTTTGAAATCACGAAGAGAGTTAAAAAATGTTAGAGATATAGAACCAATGATTTCTTCAATTTTATCTTAAGAAATGCTTTCAGTAAAATGACTGTAATATGTTTTTCCCATTCTAAGATAGACAAGGACATAATGGTTACAGATTTGAAAAAGGTAGAGAAAAAAAGCCAAAAACTATGACAAGAAATGAAAGAAAATATATAGAAAAAATGAAAAGCTAGATCATGAAAGAGAAATTTACTCTCAAACTAAAAAGAATAAAAATGGTAACAAATTCAACCTTAACTAAGTTGTTATATGTATCTATAAATATAATATTTTCCTAAAATTCTGATTTGAATTATTTAAATTATTTGAACTTACACACCTCGTCTCTTCTCTCTAGCCTCCATCCCTGTTTAAGATTGATGCTTCAGAAGATATTTGACTTTTTTTTAATGTCTAAGATTGATAAAACCCTTTATTATTTTTTTATGACTTTTTTTTTGTGCAGTGAATAATGTAAGGTTTTAATCCTCTTTATAAGTTATAAGCTTTTCATATTTGTTTTTTCTTGAATGTTGATGTTGTTATATAAACAAATCTATGGAGTAGATGAAACTTAAATTCGGATCCGGATATCCGATCCGGTTTTAAGTACCCGGTTTAAACCGAGTCGGATATGGGTCTAGTTTTTGCCAATCCGAAAGATCGGGTACCTGATCCAATTTTGAAAACCGGGTCGGGTACCTGGTTTTGCCTACCCCTAAAATCCACCATGTTTGAATCCTATATAAATTGGCCTACCGTCCTCTCACTAGCTATCCTTTTGACGAAGTCTATTCAAACATGTGAAAGCATTTTAGTTAGCCTTATATATATATATATATATAAATTAAAAAGTCAAAACAAATATTATTTCCTTTTTAGAAAGTCTCATAAAAGTGGCCTTGACATCTATAATCAAAGATACACTAAACCAAGAACTACATTTGAAAAGCATATCAAAAATGAATGGAGAAAAGTGCAAACTACAGCACGTACATATGACATTGGCAAATGTCACATGAAGAAAAACAAATTAAAAGGATGGTAAAAGTATTATATAAACATGAATACAAGTTATTATTTGAAATTGAAAAAAAAAACATTTTAATTTTGATAATCTTTCTGGAGAGAAATCTGTCTTGCATTGCAATCCCTTCGTTGTCTCAACTTTTGATGTCTAGGGAAAAAAAACCAAGAAATCCCTCTATTTTCGGTATAGTGGCCACAATTGTTAACCCTAATCCTAGCTTTTGATCATTTGAAATTTGTAGCTTTATAATTTCAAAGGTTTTTTTTTAAATTTTTTTTCTAAACTCTTTTTTACCCATTATATGTCTTTCTACTTCCTCAAATTATCTATTATCATTAACAAGATTTATACATTGAATGGCATGTGTATGATGAAATTTCACTTAAGCCATGGTGTTTGGAGGTGGCATTTGAATTAATGAAGTCTGGTCTAAGTCAATTGGTGCAGGTGACTATAGTTTCATATCATTGAAAGATATATGGTAGTGTGTAGGCATATTGGCATATGAAGAAGATCAAGTAACAGTTGTAATAACTGACTATTGGAATTAAGTATGGAAATTAGGCAATATTTCCAAGTAAGGTTCCCCTTTTAATTATTACATAGTTCAAGATAAATTATATAAAAAATAATTTATGCACAATTTTCAAAGCCTAGCACTATTTGTACCCTTTTGATTATTTGTTCCTGCAATCACATTCATTAACGCCATTTCATCATATGTGTATTCACTGATCTCACACACCGATAGTTTTACCCCTAATTCTTGCAGCAATCATTTAGCCACCTAGCTCATATACCAACCTCTTTTGCCCACAATCAACATTAGAGTCCCTTCTATTACTCTTCCTATTGCAATGATGATACAGGCCTCAATGTTTGCTCCATCACCATTTTTCTCTATATTTCCCACAACAAAATTTTTAATCTAAACTCATGTTGAGAGAAAAAAAAAAAACAATTACAAAGAAGTGTGCAACAGGAATTGGTGCTAAGTTCACAAGAACAAGTTGTTATGCCTATCTTATAATTTTTTAATATATATATAAAGAATTAATAAAGCTATGTTTTTGAAATAAAAATTTATAATAATTAATTAAATGGAAACTATATGTGACTGACGTAAGGTCATTTGAGCATGATGATGAGATCTATCGCATTAACAACAATTAAGCTTTAATAATCTTTAATTAATTTCTTTGTTTTGTTCTACGCCTTTTAATCATTAAATATTGTTTATTTTCCATTCTATGAATGCATGTGTTGTTATAGTACTTTAATAATGTAGTTATTTATATATGGATTTATTAATTCCCTTTATAGTATATATAACTATCGCTATATCTATGGCCTTTGTTTAAAGTTGATGTTTACTCATTAAAGAAGTTCAATCATTAAATACATGTTTTCTACCTTTTTTCTTTAGGTTAATGAAGTAAGTGTGCTAAATGAAGTGATCCTTTATATATTAAGAAAATATATGTGCTAATATACTATATTAGAGTCTGAGACAAAAATATTATTTATATTAATATAATTATTACAATATATAAACCAATAATTGTAATCCAAAATTACTTGGTAAGAAATGAATAATAATATGCAAACTATTGTAATAATCATACATGGTATTTATGCGATAAAAAATTAATATTATATTATAATAATATAAATTATACTCAATGAAACTGTTACTGCCCAGTGAAATTTTCATTATTTGTGGGAAAGATTTAGTTTAATAATAGCCATTCAAAAATTAAATTAACCTAAAAAAATATCTATATCTATATCGATAATAATAATATTATTAGAACTTATAATAATAAAAGACTAAATAGTAATTAATAAAAAAAACTTCAATGTTAAATCATAAATCATAACGATCTGTGATGGTTCACTTTCTTAATCATACCTGTAATTCCAGCATGGGTGAATATGATGTAAAAAGTTAGATAACAAGAATCTTTATACTGTAAACAATTCAATTTTGTGATACATATATTAATATCCATATCAATTCTTAGATTTAGTATTAAGTTTCTTCTATAGCCTCACAATACGTGAAACTGCTTGGGATTCTAGGGATTCCAAGTGATAGACCATGTTCCTAAGTATAGTTCTAACACTTTGGTCAAGGTGAAAGAACTCTAATCTCAGTTGAGCCCCAGCACTAGGATTCACTATAACCCTTCACTTTGTTGCTTACGCAACTAAGCCCCAGGGGAGTTCATCTCCTAGCACTTCACTCTACTTCGACCGCAAAGAACTCTTGGAACACGGAGGTAGGAAAAATCACACCGAAGGGGAAAGGGGACGTTTCGCTACATCTCAACTCACCCTCTCGACCCTCTCTAACCTTGAGTAGTCTAATCCTATAGAAGTTGTCACATTTTCCAAGGATAACCTAGATGATTCTCTACCCTAGTGTTACGGCTAAGGGAAAATCAATACAATTATCATATAAGATTGGAGCTCAATTAAAAGAATCAATTAAGAAAGCATAATAAAAGTCATAGAAACAATGTCATCCTGGGGCTTACAAGTCGGAATACCCACTAGGGGTTTAGCTCTCCATGGAGCTATACAAAATCATCAAAGTATTTGTAGCAAAAAGCATGGCAAACATGAATAAAACCCCCTTGTGATACGTGGCGATGGTCTTGTGCGTCTTCTCCACCAAGTCCCTTGTCAAGCCTAGGGCACGCCTCGCCGAATCGATGCCGACGAAAACTCCCCCAATAGCTATCTTCCAACAGAGATCGATGTTGATACCGTAGATTCACTCTAAAGCCCCATAAAATCCTCTCTGAACCCTAGCCGCGAGCTCACCAGAAGTTGGGTAAAAGATAGGTCACAAAGTCTTTAAAATAAATCTGAGTCGCGGTATTTAAAGGCTGAAATCGGGCATCCTCATGGCCGTGTGGATTTTTTGGAAATCAATTTTGGGTACGTAGTAAACAAAAAACTGCTACAGTTGTTTGCTACAGTGATTTACTACAGTGATTTGCTACAATACTCATGCCCAAGTTGTTCCAGACTTCATGTTCTTTATTGAGACTATTGAGTTGGGCACACAACCAATGGTAGATCATGTCATTTCTTCTTTTCTCCTTATTGACCAAGTTCTTCAATGTTACATGGGCTAGACTTTATGAGTGTGACTGTCTTTGTGCCCTCCAAATCATTGAACAATTTGAGCACATTGGAGGTTGGCACACACCCACAATCTAGAACCCGTGCCTTGACCTTCGCTTGGTCCAAGAAAAATCCTCAACAAACGCGGACGTGACCTAATTTTGCTCCTTTTATCTAACACTTCTCCACAATCCTACATGTACAAAAGAACACAAATGCACACTAATTAATGATAAAACCTGAGAAAAGTAATGCCCAATGTAAGAAAATAATACTTCGTATTACTTATACATAAGCACTTATCAATTCTTGCATTCTTGGGATTGATGCTTTCATTTTCGTATTTTGTTCAAAGTTTGCATTCTTTTAATTATGTGGTGAAACCTCTTCCAAGGGAAAATAGATCATCGAGGAGTAATCGTGTCCAAAGCCTAAGCGATTTATTTTGTGAGTGGGAAATTATAAATTCTATGAACTATAATATCATGCATGCTTTATTTTGCTTAATTTACATTTCTTTGGAATTATGATTTAACATTACGAATTGTTCTTGAAATTCTTTCTATGGTATTTGAAAACCATGTTTGAATCATGATTGAGTTTATTCAAAGTGCTTTCAAGAGCATTGCACTTGTGTGGAAAACTTTACTTTTGAATCATGTACTCCAAAGTGAATGTTCCATGAAACTTGGGATTCTTGTTGAGATACTAAAAAAGTTTGTGCAAATTAAATTATGCAACACATTATTGTGTTACTGATGATGCTATGATTGGGATGTATATTCAAGATTTGATTTCAAATGATACTTTCTTGAAGTAACGGTATTTACTAAAGTTGTTATGAGCAAACTACACACTCTTGGAGTGGGAATTGGTTATATGAAACCTTGTGATATTATGATGAGAATTCTACAATCATGTTGACTCATACACTAGGCCTATGGGCAGTATATTGATTATTTGTTTTGATGGTGACATTGGGGGATCCCCAATACTTACTACAGTAAGAGAATAGAGTTTCCAAGGACTGACCTAGTTGGGATGGTGTGGAAAACTCAAAAGAGGTAAAACACTTTTAGGAGGAGTATAGAGAACCTAAAGTTGTGCAAGGTTTGCTGCTCGGAGTCACCACACGGGTTTCGCAATGGCCAACGCCAAGAGATACGCATCTTGGAGACTTAAGACCTAATTGAGGCCACTGTTAGAGATGGAGAATTTTGAGGCTATTTATTATGTTATCAATTATTAACTTATTTATATCTTACAAACCATGTTTTGTGGAGTTATTAAAAAGAATGGATGATTTGTTTTATTTGAAAGTTAAGTTCAACATCTATCTTTTTGGTGAAGGTTAAATATTGAAATTTCAAATGGATGAAAGGTTAGTAATCTGATTAGTGTCACAGGCCTAAATTGTTTTCGCTACACATTAATTTATTCATGCAACTATGCCGAATTAGTTATAACCTACTAATTTATTCTCTAATTAAGTTAATTTTCTATTTTATTTGAGAGCTATGTTCAACATTTATCTTGTCGATGAAGGACAACTTTTGAAATTTAAAATGGGTGATAGGTTAGCAATCTGATTTGTGTAACAGATCTGATTGTTGTAGGTACACATGAGTTTATAGATGCAACTACGGTAATCAATCATAACTTTCTAGTTTATTGTCTAATTGAGTTAATTTTAATTTTATTTAAAATCTAACTTAACCATATATTATTTTGAAAGAAGATAAATTTTTAAATTCATATTAGATGATTGGTTAGTAATCTTACTTCTATGATGGATCTGATTGTTGTTGGTAAACATGATTTTATAGATGCAGCAACACTAAATCAGTCAGAACTTTCTATTTTATAGTCTAATTGAGTTGATTTTTGTTTTATTTGAAAGATAAGTTTAACATCTATATTTTACACTGATGATAAATTTTCAAATTTAAAATAAATGACAGGTTAGAAATCTAATTTTTTGTCACAGTTCTTAAGCTATACATGAGTTTATAGATGTATCAACGTAAAATCAGTCATAAGTTTTCACATCAGAATGTCTCTTATTTTTGAATGAAAACCCTAATATAATGTTTTCTCTTTTTGAATGCCTCCTATTTTTTAATCAAAACCTTAGTACTGTGCTTTATTTTTGGAAGTCTCCTATTTTACAATCAAAACCCTAATCCCATATTTGATTTTCTGAATGTCTTTTATTTTTTGAATCAAAACAATAATTCTATATTTTTCTTTATGGAATGTCTCTTATTTTTTGAATCAAAACAATAATTCAAATTTTCTTTTCAGAATATCTCCTAACTTTCAGTTTTAAATCAAAACCCTAATCCCATGTTTGCTTTTTTGAATGTCTCCTATTTTTCAATCAAAACCCTAATCCTATGTTTTCTGATCGAAATGTCACCTATTTTTCAACCAAAACCATAATCCTACCTTTCCTTTTCGGAATGTCTCAAAAAGAAATATAGAATTAAGTTTTGAATCAAAATAGGAGACATTCTAAAAAGATATCATAAGATTATGGTTTTGATTTTAAAATAGGAGATATTGCCAAAAGAAAATATATGACTAGGGTTTTCATTCAAAATTGAAAAATAATAGACATTGTGAAAAGAAAACATAGGGTTCATGTTTTAATTGAATAATATCAGATATTCCGAAAGAAAAACGTGGGATTAGAGTTCTTATTGAAAAATGTGAGACATTCCCAAAAAAAAACATAGGATTAGAAATAAATTTTGAAAAGAAAATATAGGATTAGGGATACATTTTGAAAATAAAACATAGGATTAGTGTTTTCATTCAAAAAAGAAAAATAGGTAACAAACCGAGAAGAAAACTTAAAATTGTGGTTTTGTTTCAAAATTGAAAATAGGAGACATTCCAAAATGAAAACATGCGATTAGGGTTTTCATTGAAAAATATGGGACATTAAGAAAAAGAAACTTAGGAGTCTCAAAAGAAAACATAGGATTAAGGTTTTGAATAAAAATAGAAAACATTAAAAAAAACATAACATTAAAATTTTCATTCAAAACCGAAAAATAGGAGTCATTCCGAGAAGAAAAACACACGATTATGGTTTTGGTCAAAAAATGGGAGGCATTCTGATAAGAAAACATGGGATTAGTGTTTTGATTGAAAAGTAATAGGCATTCCGAAAAAACAAAGGGTTGGAGTTTTCATTCAAAAATAGGAGGCATTCCAAAAAGAAAACATTGGATTAGAGTTTTGATTGAAAAATGTGAGACATTGTGAAAAGAAAACATATTATTTATTTTTTGATTAAAAACTAGTAGACATTGTGAAAAAAAACACAAGATTTGGGTTTTGATTCAAAACAGAAAAATAGGAGACATACCACATAGAAAACATAATATTAGTGTTTGGATTGTGAAATAAGAGACATTGTGAAGGATTTTGATTTAAAAAATGGTAGGCATTCTGAAAAGAAAACCAATATTAGGTTTTTTATTGAAAAGAAAATATAGGATTAGGGTTTTCATTCAAAAATAGGATGCAAAGAAAACGTAGGATTAGTGTTATGAATCAAAACTGAAAAATAGGAGACATTCAGAAAATAAAACATAAGATTAGGGTTTTGATTCAGCAATAGGTGACATTCTGGAATGAAAACATAAGAAACCTATGATTAGGGTTTTGATACAAAACTAAAAAATAAGAGACATTCCAAAAGAAACCTATGATTAGGGTCTTGATTCAAAACTGAGAAATAAGAGGCATTCCCAAAAGGAAACATAAGTTTAGGATTTTTATTAAAAAATAAGAGGCATTACGTAAAGAAAACTTGATTAGGGTTTAGATTCCAAAATTGGAAACATAATACGAATAGGGTTTTGATTCAAAAGTAGGAGACTTTCAGATAAGAAAACATAGAAATATTGTTTTGATTAAATAATAGGAGATATACCATGAAGAAAACATAGAATTAGTGTTTTGATTGGAAAATAGGAGACATTGCAAAAAGAAAACATGTGATTAGGATTTTTATTAAAAAAAAAAAGAAACATTCCAAAATAAGATTAGGATTAGGGTTTTCGTTGAAAAATAGCAGGCATTCCGAAAACAAAACATATGATTAGGGCTTTGACTGAAAAGAAAACTTAGGATTAGGGGTTTCATTCAAAAATAAGATACATTCCGAAAAGAAAATGTAGGATTAGTGTTATGAATCAAAATTTAAAAATAGAAGAAATTTCAAAAATAAAACACAGGTTAGGGTTTCGATTCTGAAATAGGAGGCCTTTTAAAAGGAAAATGTAGGATTATTGTTTCGATTCTAAAATGGGAGACACTCAGAGAAAAAAACATAGGAATATGGTTTTGATTCAAAAATAGCAGACATTAGCAAAATAAAACATAGGATTAAGGTTTGATTAAAAAATAGGACACAATACGAAAAAAAACAAAGAATTAGAGTTTTGATTCAAAACCGAAAAATAGGAGACATTCTCAAAAGAAAAAACATAAGATTAGGATTTTGATTCAAAAATAGGATGTATTTCATAAAAAAAATATAGGATCAAGGTTTTGATTAAAAATTCAGAGACATACTCGGATTAGGATTTTGATTCAAAAATAGGAGTCATTCCAATAAGAAAACATAGAATTAGCATTTTGATTCAAAAATATTAGACATACTGTCAAGAAAACATAAGATTAATTTGTTTATTCTAAAATAGAAGACATTCTGAAAAGAAAACATAGGATTTGGGTTTTGATTGAAAAATTGAGTCATTCCAAATAGAAAACATAATATTACTATTTTAATTATGAAGTCGGAGATATTCTGAAAAGAAAACATAAGATTAGGCTTTTCATTTAGGAAGCATTCTGAAAAGAAAACATAGGATTAAAGTTTTCATTCAAAGTAAAAAAATAGTAGACATATCATTAAGAAAACATTGGATTAGGGCTTCCATTCAAAAAATAGTAGGCATTGCGAAAAGAAAACATAGGATTAGGGTTTTGATTCAAAAATAAGAGGTATTCCAAAACCATTGCGAAAAGAAAACATAGGATTAAGGTTTTGATTCAAAAATAAAATGCATTCATAAAAGCAAACATAGTATTAGTGTTATGAATCAAATCTGAAAAATAGGATGGATTCCAATAAGAAAATATAAGATTAGGGATTTGATTCAAAAATAGGATGCATTTAGAAAAACAAACATAGTATTAGGATTATGAATCAAATCTGAAAAATAGGATGCATTCCAAAAATAAAATACAGGGTTAGGGTTTTAATTCAAAGCCAAAAAATAGGGGACATTCGGAAAGAAAAAAAAACTTGGGTATAGGGTTTTGATTGAAGAATAAATGACATACCGACAAGAAAAAATGGTATTAGGATTTTGATTGAAAAATAGGAGACATTCCAAAAAGAAAATATATGATTGTTGTTTTGATTAAAAAATATGAGACAATCAAAAAAGAAAATATAAGATTAGGATATATGCTGAAATATGTGAGACATTGCAAAAGGAAAACATATGATTAATTTTTTTATTAAAAAGTAGGAGACATTCCAAAAAAAAAAACATAGGATTAGTGTTTGGATTGAAAGTAAAACATAGGATTTGGGTTTCCATTCAAAATCAAGATGCATTTAGAAAAAAAAAAACATAGGATTAGTGTTATGAATCAAAACTAGAAAACAGGAGACATTCTTAAAATAAAACATAGTATTAGGATTTTGATTCAAAATAAGGAGATATTGTGAAACAAAATCATAGGATTAGGGTTTTGATCCAAAATGTAAAAATAGAAAACATTTCGAAAAGAAAATCTTATATTAGGGTATTGAATGGAAACCCTAATCCAAGTTTTTCAATGTTTCCAATTTTTTAATCAAAACACTAATCCTATATTTTCTTTTCGAAATGTCTCATATTTTTTAATCAAAACACAAATCCTATGTGTTCTTATCGGAATGCTTCCTATTTTAGAATCAAAGCCCTAACCCTATTTTTTTTCCGGAATGTCTCCTATTTTTGAACCAAAACCCTAATACTTCTTTTTCTTTTCAGAATGTCTGCTATTTTTTAATCAAAATCCTAATTCTATATTTTTCTTTGATAATGTATCGATAAGCAAAAACCTAATTTTATGTTTTCTATGCGGAATGTCTCCTATTTTTTGGTTTTCAATCAAAACCTTAATACTATGTTTTCTTTAAGAAATGTCTCCTATTTTTTAGTCAAACTCTAAACTTTTGTTTTATGTTCCCAATGTCATTTATTTTTTAATCAAAACCCTAACCCTATATTTTCTTTTCAAAATGCCTCATATTTTTTAACCAAAACAATAATCCAATGTTTTCTTTTTGGAATGTCACCTATCTTTGAATCAAAACCCTAATTCAACGTTTTCTTTATGGTATGTCTCCAATTTTTGAATTAAAACCTTAATCCTCAGTTTTCTTTTCTCAATGTTTCCTAGTTTTCAATCAAAATCCTAATCGTATCTTTTCCTTTGATAATGTTTTCTATTTTTCAATCAAAACCCTAATACTATGTTTTCTTTAAGTTATGTCTCAAATTTTTCTTTTTTGAATCAAAACCGAAAACTTGCATTTTCTTTTCATAATGTTTCCCATTTTTTGTTTTAGAATCAAAACCCTAATCTTTTGTTTTCTTCTCTGCATGCCCCCTATTTTTGGTTTTGAATCAAAACCCTAATCTTAATTTTTCCTTTCGGAATGTCTCATCTTTTTAGTCAAAACCTTAATCTTATGTTTTCTTTTTGGAATGCCTACTATTTTTTATCAAAAGCATAATCCTATGTTGGAATGTATCCTATTTTTTGGAATGCCTCTTAATTTTGAATCAAAATCCAAATCCTATGTTTTCTTTTCACAATGTATCCTATTTCTAAATTAAAACGTTAATCCATTGTTTTCTTTTTGGACTTTGAATTAAAATACTAATTTTATGTTTACTTTTTTGAATGCCTCCTATTTTTTAATTGAAACCCTAATCGTAGGATTTCTTTTCATAATGTATCATATTTTTAATCAAAACCTTAATCCTAGGATTTCTTTTCGCAACGGCTCTTATTTTTCAATCAAAATCCTAATCCTACATTTTTTTTTAGGAATACATCCCATTTTTCAAAAAAAACCATAATCCTATATTTTCTTTGCATTAGGTCTCCTATTTTAGAATCAAAAGCATAATCCTATGTTTTCTTTATAGAACGTCTCCTATTTTTGGATCCAAACCCTAATCCTATGTATCTTTACGCTAGATCTCCTATTTTTGAAACAAAACCCTAATCCTATGTTTTCTTTTCTCAATGTCTCCTATTTTTCAACCAAAATCCTAATCATATGTCTTTCTTTTCGGAATGTCTTCAAATTTTCAATCAAAACAATAATTGTATGTTTCTTTACGGCATGTTTCCTATTTTTCTTTTTTTGAATGAAAACCCTAATCCTACATTTTCTGTTCGCAATGCGTCCTATTTTTTAATCAAAACTCTAGTCCTATATTTTTCTTTCGAAATGTCTCCGATTGTTTAATCGAATAATAATGCTATGTTTTTTTTTTGGAATGTTTGCTATTTTTCAATTAAAACCCTAATCACATTTTTTTTTTAATGTTATGTATGCTATTTTTCAGTCAAAACCATAATGCTATGTTTTAATTTTAAAATGAAAACTATTTTAGAATCAAAACACAAACCATTTGTTTTATTTAAGATATGAATAAAAATTTTTCGGTTTTGAATCAAAACCCAAATCTACATTTTCCTTTCGGAATGTCTCCTATATTTTGGTTTAGAATAAAAAAAATCTAATCTTATGTTTTCTTTTCGGAATGGATCCTATTTTTGGTTCACAATCAAAACCCTGATGTTTTGTTTTGTTTTTTTTTGTTTTTTGAATATCTCCTAGTTTTCAATCAAGACCCTAGTCCTAAGTTGTTTTTTTCTCAGAATGTCTCCTATTTTTCAATCAAAATTGTAATCGTACATTGTACTGTACCCCTATTTTTTGGAATACATCCTATTTTTGAATAAAAACCTAATCATATGTTTTCTTTTTGGAATGTATTTTATTTTTGAATCAAAACCCTAATCCTAGGTTTTTTTTTTCTATCTTTGAATCAAAACCCAAATTCTATATTTTCTGTTCTGAATGTATCCTATTTTTGAATCAAAACTCTAATCCTAGGTGTTTTTTTTTTTTTAATTTTTTATTTATTTTTTTATTTCGAATCAAGATCCTAATCCTACGTTTTCTTTTCAGAATGCCTCCTATTTTTAAACCAAAACCCTTCCCTAGTCCTATGCTTTCTTTTCATAATGAATCCTATTTTTCAATCAAAATTATAATCCTATGTTTTCTTTACAGTATGTCCCCTATTTTAGAATCAAAACCATAATTTTATATTTCTTTGCGAAGTGTCTCCTATTTTTGAATCAAAGCCCTAATCCTATGTTTTTTTAAAGTTATGTTTCCTATTTTTAATGAAAACCATAATTCTATGTTTTCTTTGTGCAATGCTTCTTATTTTTGAAGCAAAGATATAAACCTATGTTCTCTTTTTACAATATCTCATATTTTGATTCAAAACCCAAATGTTTTGTTTTTTTAGAATGTATCCCTAATCAAAAGCTTAATTATATGTTTTTCTTTCAGAATGTCTCCTATTATTGAACTAAAATCCTAATCCTATGTTTTCTTTATGTTATGTCTCCTATTTTGTAACCAAAAATATAAGCCTACATTTTCTTGAAGATGTGCCTCCTAGTTTATAGTCAAAAAGCTAATTTTATTTTTTAATCAAATCCCTAAGCCTATATATTGCTTATGGTATGGCTCTTCTTCTAGGATCAAAACCATAATCCTATGTGTTCTTTTCTTAAAGTCTCCTAGTTTTTAATCAAAACCCTAATTTTTTATTTTCATTTCAGAATCAGTTCAATTTTTTGACCGTAACCCTAATCCTACGTATTCTTTTCGCAATGTCTCATATTTTTAAATCAAAACCCTAATCCTAAATTTTCTTTTCGAAATGCCTTCTATTTTTAATTAAAATCCTAATCCTATATTTTCTTTATGGTATGTCTCCTATTTTTTAATGAAAACCGTAATCCTATGTTTTCTTTACAGTATGTCTCCTATTTTTGAATGAAAACCCTAATTCTTTGTTTTCTTTAGGGAATGACTCCTATTTCGGAAGAAAACCCCTAATCCTATGTTCTCTTTCCGAAATATCTACTATTTTTGAATCAAGACTCTAATCCAATGTTTTCTTTTCAGAATGTCTAATATTTTTTAATTTTTAATCAAAACCCTAGATCAATGTTCTATTATAGTAATGTATCTTATTTTTCAATCAAAAACCAAATCTTATGTTTCTTTTCAATAAAAAAAATAATAATGTCATGTCATTTCATAGTGTCTCATATTTTTTAATCAAAACAATAATACTATGTTTTTTGGAATGCCTCATATTTTTTAATGAAAGCCATAATCTTATTTTTTTCTTTTGGGAATATTTGCTATTTTTGAATCAAATCAATAATCCTATGTTTTATTTTCGTAATGGCTGATATTTTTCAATCAAAACGCTAATCTTTTGTTTTCTTTTTAGAGTGGTTATTATTTCTGAACCAAAGCTTGAATCCTATCTATCTTTTTATAATGTCTCCTACTTTTCAGTTTTAAATGAAAATGCTAATATTTTGTTTTCTTTGAGATTGTCTCAAATTTTTCAAACAAATCTCTATACTATGTTTTCTTTTGGATATGGCCCCAATTTGTTTGGTTTTAATCAAAACATAAATATTATGTTTTCTTATAGTAATATCTAACATTTTTCAACCAAAACCATAATCCTATGATTTAATTTCAGAATGCCTACTATATTTCAATCAAAATCCTAATCCTATGTTTTCTTTTCAGAATGTCATCTATTTTTTGAGTCAAAATCATAATCCTATGTTTTCTTGTAGTAATATCTCATATTTTCAATCAAAACCCTAATCCTATATTTTCTTATAGTAATGTATCCTATTTTTTAATCAAAACTCTAATCCTATGTTTTCTTTTTGAAATGTCTCATATTTTTCAATCAAAAAGCTAATCGTATGTTGTCTTTACGAAATATATCATGTTTTTCAATCAAAACGCTAATCCTATTTTTTCCATTTGGAATAGCTCCTATTTTTGAATCAAAGTCCTAATCCTATGTTTTCTTTTGGTAATATCCCCTATTTTTCAATTTTTGTCAAAACCCTATTCATATCTTTTCTTATGGTAATTTATGCTATTTTTCAGTAATACCTTAATCCTAAGTTATCTTTTTGGAATGCCTACTATATTTGAATCAAAACTCTAATCCTATGTTTTCTTTTTGAAATGTCTCCAATTTTGCAAACAAAACTAGAATCCTATGTTTTCTTTTCATAATGTCTCATATTTTTTAATCATACCCTATTCTTCAGTTTTTTTTGGAATGCCCCCTATTTTTTAATCAAACCCCTAATCTTATGTTTTCTTTTGGGAATGCTTGTTATTTTTTATTCAAAACCCAAATAGTATGTTTTATTTTCAGAATGTCCTTTATTTTTTGTTCAAAACCCTAGTCCTGTATTTTGTTTTCGTAAAGCGTACTATATTTCAATCAATACCCTAATCCTCTATTTTCTTTTCCGAATGTCTGCTATTTTTAAATGAAAATGCTAATCCTATGTTTTCTTATTGTAATGTCTCCTTTTTCCAATCAAAACTATAATCCCATGTTTTCTTTTTGAAAGGTCCTTTATTTTTCAATTAAAACCCTAATCATATGTTGTCTTTTGATAATGTCTCATATATTTTGACCAAAACAATTATCCAAAGTTTTTTTTTTTTGAAATGACTCCTATTTTCTAATCAAAACCCTAATCTTATGCTTTATTTTAGGAATGTTTGCTATTTAGTAATGCCTCCCACGTTCTTATTTGTAATGTTTAATATTTTTTAATCAAACCCCTAATCCTCAATATTGCATTCAGAGTGGCTATTATTTTTGAGTCAAAACAGTAATCCTACGTTTTGTTATATTAATGTCTTCTACTTCCTAATCAAAACCCTAATCTTATGTTTTATATTCTTATGCTTCCTGATTTTCAGTTTTGACTGAAAGCACATATCCTTTGTTTTCTTTTGGGAGTGTTTTATATTTTTTTAATCAAAACCCTAATCCTATCTTTTCTTTTCGAAATGATTCCTATTTTTGAATCAAAACGCTAATCCTTTGTTTTTTTTAAATGTCCCTCATTTTTTTTATTTTAATCAAAACCCTAATCTTATATTTTCTTATAGTAATATCTCCTATTTTTCAATCAAAATTCTAATCTTATATTCTTTTCGGAATGCCTACTATATTTTTTTCGAAATGTCTGCTATTTTTTAATCAAAACCCTAATCCAATGTTTCCTTTCCTTAATGTGTCCTATTTTTCAGGTTTGAATCAAAACACTAATATTTTATTTTCTTTATGGAATGTCTCATTTTTTTTAATCAAAACCTTAGTCTTATTTTCTGTTTTGTGAATGTCTACTAATTTTTAATGTAAACCCTTATCTGATATTTTCTTTTTTGAATGCCTTATATTTATCAATCAAAACAACAATCCTCGGTTTTTTTTAGCAATGTCTCCGATTTTTTAATGAAAACACTAATCCTTTGCCATCTTTTTAGAATGACTCCTATTTTTGAATCAAAACCCAAATCCTATGTTTTCTCATAGTAATGTCTCCTATTTTTCAATCAAAACCTAATCCTATGTTTTCTTTTCGGAATGCCTGCCATATTTGAATCAAAACCCAAGTCCCATGTTTTCTTTTCGCAATGTCAACTTTTATTGCATCGAAACCTTAATTCTATGTTTTCTTAGTGTAATGTCTCTTATTTTCCATTCAAAACCCTAAACCTTTGTTTTGTTTTTGGAATTCCTGCTATATTTGAATCAAAACACTAATCCTAAGTTTTCTTTTCATAATGCCTCATATTTTTCAATCAAAACACTAATTCTATGTTTCTTTTCGCAATGTCTTCTATTTTATAATAAAAACCTTAATCCAATGTTTTCTTTTGGAAGTGTCACTTATTTTGTGGGTTTTAATCAAAACTCTAATCTTATGTTTCATTATAATAATGTCTTATATTTTTAAATCAAAACTCTAATCCTATGTTTTCTTTTCAAAATATCTTATAGTTTTCAATCAAAACCCTAATCCATGGTTGTCTTTTCTGAATGTCTTCTATGTTTTAATCAAACCCCTAATCCTACTTTTCTTATTGTAATGTCTCCCATTTTTCATTAAAAATCCTAATACAATGTTTTGTTATAGTAATGTATCGTATTTTTCAAACAAAGCCCTAATCGTAGGTTTTCTTATAGTAATGTCTCTAATTTTACAATCATAACACTAATCCTATGTTTTCTTTTTAAAATTTCCACTATGTTTGACCAAAACCATAATAGTATGTTTGACTTTCTGAATGCCTTCTATTTTTCAATTAAATCCACAATCGCATGTTTTCTTTTTGCATTGTATAATATTTTTCAATCACAATGCTTATTGTATGTTTTCTTTTAAGATTGTCTCCTATTTATCAGTTTTCAATTAAAACCATAATCCTATGTTTTATTTTCATAATAGCTTCTATTTTTGAATGAAAACCCTAATACTATGTTTTCTTTTCGGAATGACTCCTTATTTTCAATCAAAACCCTAATCATATGCTTTCTTTTAGAATGTCTGTTATTTTTTAATCTAAACCCTAATCCTATGTTTTCTTTTGGAAATATCCCCTATCTTTCTGTTTTTAATCAATACGGTAATCGAATGTTTTCTTATAGCAATGTCTACAATTTTTCAATCAAAACAATAATCCTAGGTGTTTTTTTAGAATTTCTCATTTTTTTGAGTTAAAACCCTAATCCTATGTTTACTTTTCGTATTGCCTCCCATCTTTGCATAAAACTCAAAATCCTATGTCTTCTTTTCATAATATATCTAATCTTTCAATCAACACACAAATCCTATGTTTACTTTTCTTAATATCTCCAATTTATTAGTTTTTATTCAAAAACCTAATCCTATCTTTTTCTTTGCTTTTTGGAATACCTGCTATTTTTAAATCAAAATAATAATCCTATATTTTTTTTTCGTAATGTTTCATATTTTTCAATCAAAATAATAATCATATATTTTTTTTTCGTAATGGCACCTATTTTTTAATCCAAACCTTAATCGTACTTTTTCTTTTGGGAATATCCACTATTTTTGAATCAAAAGCATAATCCTATGTTATCTAATAGTAATGTATCCAACGTTTTAGTTTTGAATCAAAACCTTAACCCTATGATTTCTTTTTGCAATGTCTTCTATCTTTCAATCAAAACACAATATTATGTTTTCTATTCTTAATGTCTCCTATTTATCAATTTGGAATCAAAACCCTAAGCTATGTTTTCTTTTCGGAATATATGCTATTTTTTAATGAAAACCCTAATCCAATGTTTTCTTTTCGTAATTTGTCTTATTTTTCAGGTTTGAATCAAAACCCTAATACTTTTTTTTAGAATGTTCAATTTTTTTTAATCAAAACACTAGGCCTATCTTTTGTTCTTGGGAATGTTTGCTGACAAGGGCCCGAAAGTGCACGGGTTGTCGAAGTAATAAAATACCCTGGTGAGTGGGGGGTAGTCGTACCCACAGGGAATAGGGATTTGAGATATAAGTATTCACTATTTAGCTAACGCGATGTGTGAAAAGAAATCAGTGAGTGAGTGCGAGAATAATTGATAAAAGTAAGAATTAAAAGAGAAGTGTGGAAGATGAGAGAGTGCAAGTAAGAGTAGAAGAGTAGGACAAGCAATGGGAGAAGATGGTTATCCGGACAAGCTACCCCTAGGACTTATGCTTCTAGTGCAAGACAATACTATTATACCTTCCTATTGATGTTAATTGAGTCGAGGAGATCCTTAAACACACGGTCCCAAACCTAAGGTCAACCGTGACTAACCCCAACACTATGTTCCAGTCATTAGGTTTGACTACGACCCTTGACTCTCGTTGACCTGTCAACTAAGCCCTAGGGGAGTCTATCTACCTAAGCCTCACAATGTGTGGAATTGATTTAAGTTCTAGGGACTCCTAGTGATTAACCATGTTCCTATATGCAGTTCTAACCCTTTGGTCTAGGTGAGAGAACCCTAGTCTAAATTAAGTCCCGACACTAAGATTCACTTCAACCCTATACCTTGATATTTGTGTAATAAAGCCCTAGGGTAGTTTATTTCCTAGCATCTAACTCTATCTAGACCGCAAATAAATCATGGAACATGGAGGTAGGGAGAATCACATCGGAGGGGAAAGGGAACGTTCCACTACCTCAATACTCATCTTCTCGACCCTCTTCAATCCTAAGTAGTCTAACCCTATAGGAGTTGTCACACATCCGAAGGATAACCTAGATTGTTCTCAACCCTAGTATCACAGCTAAGGGAAAACAATAATAAAAGAAGAGAAATTAAGATTGAAACTTAATTTTATTCATCAATTACGGAAAAGCCTAATAGCAATGTCAAAGAAACATAATAATTCTAGGGTTTACAAGTCCGAATACCCACAAGGGGTTTAGCTCCTCAAATTGAATGCAAATTAAGTTACACAAATCCATCAAAATAATAATAAGAACACAAATTGAATGCATAGATGAAAACCCCCTTGTGTGCGATGTGGCCGTGGTCTTGTGGCGCCGTTGGAGGTTGATGTCGACGCCGATGACGCACTTCAAACCTCCACGAAGTCCTCTCCAAATCCTCGCCGTTCCTCTCCAGAAGTTAGGGCAAAGAAAAGCCAAAAAGATCCCCAAAATAGTCTCCAAAATGGGCTTTTATAATGTTGAGTCGCAGCTGAAATTTGAACTTGTCGGGATTTCACACGGCCGTGTGGAATTTCTACATGCCCGTGTGAACTTTCTGGTTTTCTGAATTTCGACCGAAAATGAACAGTGTTGCTATAGTACTCTCTGAAAATTCTCCCGAATTCATCGTTCTTCATCGAGGCTATTGAATTGGGCACACAATCAATTGTAGATCATGACGATTGCTTCAAATCTCCTAATTTGGTGAAGTTCTCCTTCTTAGCACGAGCTAGACTTATTGTGAATGTGACTGTCTCTGTTCCCCTCCAAAAGAGGTTGGCACACACTCACAAGTCTATACTCATGCCGTGCTCCTTGCTTAGTCTGAGAATCTTCCCAACAATGGAGAACACGATCTAACTTTATTCCTTTCCTTCACTTTATCTTCACAACCCTACAATGCACAAAAGTAAAAAAGTGCACAATTTTTAGTGATCAAATCTGATTAAATTAATACTCATTGCAAGATAATAACGCTTCGCAATACTATTTTTCAAGTAAAACCCAAATCCTCTATTTTCTTTTCAGAATGCCTCGTATTTCTCTATCAAAACAGCGTTCCTTTGTGTTCTTTTCTGAATGTCTACTATTATTGAACCAAAACCCAAATTCTATGTTTTCTTATAGTAATGTCTCCTATTATCAATCAAAACCCTAGTCCGATATGTTTTTTCAAAATGCATTCTATATTTGAATAAAAAACTAATGCAATGTTTTTTTTTTTTTTTCTGATTGTCGACTATTTCTTAATCAAAAATGTAATCCTATGTTTTGTTACAGAAATTTCCTTTATTTTTCATTCAAAACCTTAATTCTATGTTTTCTTATAGTAGTGTTTCCTATTTTTCAATTAATACATTCCACACGCCCGTGTGAAGTTTCTGGGTTGCTGAAAAATTAATTCACACGGTCGTGTGGAATTTCCACACGCCGGTGTGAACTCTCTGGAATCCTGATTTTCGGCAGAAAGTGAACAGTAACCTGCTACATTATTTTGCTCCAGTAACAAAGCTACAATGTTGCTGCAGTAACTCGCCGAAACGCTCCCGAATCCGTTGTTCTTCATCGAGGCCATCGATTTGGGCACACAATCAATGGTATATCGCGCCAATTGCTTCAAGTCTCCTTCTTGGTGAAGTTCTCCTAAAACTTGTTGTGAATATGCTTGCCTTTATGCCCCTCCAAAGGAGGTTGGCACACAGTCAAAAGTCTAGGCTCGTGCCTTGTTCCTTGTTTGGTCCGAAAACTTCCCAACAATAGCGAACACAATCTAACTTCGTTCTTCTTCTCCAAATTAGCTCCACAAACCTACAATGCATAAGAATACACAAATGCACAACATTTAGTGATAAAATCTGATAAAAGATATGTTCGTTGTAAGATAATAACGATTCGCATTACTATAACACAAGCACTTATCAAACTCCCCCACACTTAAGCTTTTGCTTGTCCTCAAGCAAAAAAAATAAAACGTGAACGCACTTGGGAAGAACAATTGAAAGTGCTCGGCCTTAGGTTCACTAAAAGTATGCAAAGGAAGCATTATACAAGTAAGGGGAAATCAAAACATCGCATAAAGGTATTATTGCTCTAGATAAAAACATGAATCAAAAAGGTCAATCAACTCGAATATGTGTAAGTGCGTATGAACTCACTCAAGACAACCCAAAGAGTACTCCTCAAACTTTTGTTAACAAGGACTTATTTATATATGAAAAGCAAGAAAGGAAGTAGTAGCTTCACACAACCTCGAAGGTAGCCCTTTCCTAGGCCGCCATCAAAGGTGGCTTTCACTCTTTCGAGGAGGTAGCTCTTTCTATCGGTGTAGTAGCTTTCACGCATCCCATGAGATAGCTCTTTCTCTAATTAGGGCATAACTTGTATCCGACTTATGAGAGTAGCTACATACTTCATAGGTGGTAGCTCTTTCCACCCCAAATGCATAAATAAAGCAAAGCACATATTCACAAACTCATATATTTTTTATTTTATTTCCATATTTTTTTCAATATTTTTTCTTTTCTTTTTATATGCATTTTCCAAAGTAAAACTAAGAACGACGATAAACTTGTCCTTAAAAACTTCAAGATCGAGTTTCTAAAAGATTCCAAGAGTAAGTTTGTGCAATATAAGATAATCGAGCCAAAATTCCATAAAAATTCAAGTAAAAATTAGAGCATGAAAGAATACAATGTTAAAAATTCTCCTAAACTCTAAGAATACAAACGTTGCAACTAAGGTGAACCGCCATAGGCTACATGAGCATGAGCAATTGAACGAACAAGTAAAGGTGTGTGCAATGTGAATCCCCCCACCACCACACTTAAGATGTACATTGTCTCCAATATATGCATGCAAGCACAATAAAAAGTTAAACAATTCACACAATTTATGTAGGGGTAAGCAATTGAAACATTACTCCCCTGAACTCCAAGTGTTGCGTTTGATGGAGCTAGGTACATTAAGAGTTGAGTCTCAATGGTGTTGTGGAGCACACACGGTCCCATGACTGTGATTATGACTATTCCTCAAATTTCTTAAATCCAAGACCATCTGCACACATACGCAAGGGTTCAGTATAACTCAAAAAAAACCAAAATAAAGCTCGAGTATATAAAGATATGAAACTGAAATACAACTCGAGATAAAATAAAGCAAAATAAAGAAGAATAAAAGATAAACTCAGAAGGAGAATCCTTTCTGAGTACTACAAGTCCAACATAAGAAAATAAAAGTGCAAAAGAAGGAAAAACTAAGATAAACTACGACGCCTCAGCATTGGTGTCCTGTGTCGATGACTCAGGTGCTGCTGCTGCTGCTGGCTCTGTAGGTGGATCTGCTGCTGATGGAGCTGGAGAAGGTGGAGTCGAGGCTCTAGGCTGCATCACGAAAGGTGACGCCGACACAGATCGCTCGAGTAACTGAAGTATGGCAGTGAGTTATGCCGATGTATGTGTAAACTGTGCAGCCTGAGTGGCCTTAACCTCGGCCAACTCAGTTTGTAAGACACCCACAGCACTCTCGAGGCGCTCTAATCTGTCCTGTCCTCGAGAGGGAGAAAACATCCGCACTGGAGATGGGTGCGGTGCTGTGGGTGGTGCCTCAGCCTCTGTCTGCCCTGGGGGTGGACCTATCGCTGCCTGTAACCCCTCGGCCTGAGCTGCCTCTGTAGACTCTGAGTGAGGGATGATTAGGGTGTAGACTCCTGGTCCTGATCTGCGGACCATCCCCATCATTCTCAAAGTATCTGTACTCAACGGAGCTGGTGTAGAAATCCTCTCGCCCCCGCGAACTCCGTCTCGGAGACCCATCCTGATGATGAGTCTCGTGATGTAAGGTCCCGAGAAGATCACTCCTACTCTAGGGTACTGGCCTTGGTGGCGTAAGTACTCGGCTAAGATGTGCCCTAGGTGGAGTGGCTCGCTTTATAGCATGGAATGTAGGTAGAGTAGCTCTTGACGGCTCAAAACACCCGTGTTATCCCCTAGGCCACTCACTGATCGGCTGAGTACTGCGTGAATGTATTTGTAGGCCGGGCGGGACAGACATGTAGCCTTCGAGACCCCGGCTCATACTGCCCATCCCCGCAAAGAGCACTATAAGCTCTCTGGGGTGTCAAAATCGCCGGATAGTCTGTGGGCAGTAATGAGTACTCCTCTGTCTCAGTAAATGCCTCGTCATAAAGGGCCCATCCTGACTGCAAACTGAGTGACACTCAGACTGAAGTGCCGGCTGAGAGCACGAAACTGAATGGTATCCGTATCTGTAAAGCTGTCGTACCCTCGGTCGAACTTAAAGGTCGATAAGACCTCGAGTGTAAGTCCTCGAATGACTGGGCTCAGATAGAAAGCAGAAGGTCCCAGCCACCCACTGGTAGCAGCTCCTCCACCTCAGCAACAACAGTGTCACCCCCTTGTATCCCTCTCAATGCGCTCAGATTTGGATAACGCGACTGACCAAATCGTAGTGTCAACAATCTCTTGAACCTCTCCCTGTGCTCTGGTAACGGGAAATCCATGTCCTCGGGGGGTGGGGTAGGCTCACGTGGTCGCTTCCCAGTCATATCTGCAAATTTGCAAAAGAAAATAGTTAAAATCAGTTCAAAAGTTCAATATGCAAAAATCAACACGGCCGTGTGGAAATTCCACACGCCCGTGTAGATCATCGGGCGGACAGAACTCCACGGCCGTGGAGACCAAAATTTTCGTTTTTACACTCTAATTCATTCTAAATTCCTTCTAAACATGTTCGCCTACACTTTAATCATTTAAACCAAGCGAAATAATCAAGAAAAATTAATTAAATCAAGAATTGAAGAAGAATTAGGGCTTGGAGTTCTTACCGGCGGTGTGAATGAAGAACTGTTAAAAATCGGCCGGAAAACTCCAATAAAAACCTCCAAGAAGCTCGGAGAAGGTCGGAGAATCGATAGAGAGGGTCGGAGAGTGGTTTAGAGTGAAAAATTAAGAGGCACGAGTGAATTCCAAAAGAAAACTACTGCTTTTGAAGTTCTGGAAATTCACACGGCCGTGTACCTATACATTTAAAGTTCGCAAGGGCCGGTACACGCCCCTGTGCACACTCGGGTTACTCTTTGGACTACCCTACACGGCCGTGTGTTAATTGCACACGCCCGTGTACCTTTACATGGAAGCTCACAGGGGTAGTGACACGCCACTATGGACTCTCGGGAAAACTTCTGAGGTCTCTTGCCAATTATCACATGGCCGTGTGGAAATTCCGCACGCCCGTGTGCCCAACCTGGCCAAGAACACAAGGCCGACCAGAGGGGCTCCCAAACGCCCCTGTGGCTTCTCTGGTTCGTCTCGAGAACTCTAAGTGTTTCACACGGCCATGTAAAGCATCCACACGGCCGTGTGCCTCTCACATGGTCTCTCACAAGGGCAGCCACACGCCCCCGTGTGTTCTCGGGATTGAAGGGGACTCTCAGCAGCATTTCACACGGCCGTGGGAAGCTGCCATACGGCTGTGTCATGGAAGACATGGGCACTTACAGGGGTAGTAACATGCCCCTGTAGACTCTCTGGAATGAGAGTTTAAGTTCTGCAGGATATCACACGGCCGTGTGAAAATGTCACACGGCCGTGTGTCCATTCTGAGGTTTTTCACAGGGGCAGTAACATGCCCCTGTGCCCAATCTGGTTGAGCACTAAATGGTAACACACGCCTGTGTGTTAATTCTACACGGCCGTGTGTGTTCTCTAGTTTACTTAGAAAAATTCACAGACTTACAGAAAAACTCAGAAACATAAATACGATGCTTGGATCCTGTGGAAACCCTCAAAACACGACCATATACCATGGAAAACATGCTCAACCGACTCAAACTTCATCAATTATCATTTAGGCGCATGAAAACATCAACAATCCACAAAAGTAT
Source organism: Dioscorea alata (assembly GCA_020875875.1). Classification (NCBI taxonomy): domain Eukaryota; kingdom Viridiplantae; phylum Streptophyta; class Magnoliopsida; order Dioscoreales; family Dioscoreaceae; genus Dioscorea; species Dioscorea alata. The sequence goes on from CM037011.1 coordinate 9,498,992, forward strand.
CACAGCACATGCATTAAAAATTTAGGATACCAAAACTAAAGCTTTTATTCATGCTAAAACTAAACTAGATCCTAGAAAAGCTGTAAAACCTTGGGTTGCCTCCCAAGAAGCGCTTGTTTAACGTCACTTAGCTTGACATACCTAGCCTTACCTTACAAAGGTTCATGAATGGAGGTTGTCCTCTTCTCTACAACCTGAAAGCGTGCATTATATAACCTTTGTAGAGTAGAGGGAGAGTTGTCAAATTTGTTACCACAAAAGGCTGAAATACCCTTACTCCTTGAATGCTCATCCCCCTTCTTGTTGGGATCCTTCTTGTGGTGTCTTTTCGACCTCTTCATCCTCTGAAGCATCTTCTTCATACGCTCCATCTCCAACTTGATGTCTGTCTTGACTAGACCAAGCGAAAGTACTTCTTCTTCAATCTTCATGTCTTGTTCTGGCCACCCTTCATATCGATCCGGGTTTAACATTTCCTACACATAATCATCAATTAGTTCATCAGTGGTATCAAGAAAATATAAAGTATCATCAAAGTCGAGAGAGTGTCTCATGGCTTCGGCGAGTCGGTATGTAAGTTTGTCTTCTCCCACTCGCAATGTAAGCTCCCCACCATCCATGTCAATCAAAGCTTTGGAAGTGTGCAAGAATGGCCTTCCAAGGATCAATGGGACCTCGACATCCTCATTGACATCTAACACCACGAAGTCAACAGGAAATGTATACTTATCAACTTTCACCAACACGTCTTCCACAATCCCTCTTGGATGCCTCACCGATCGGTCGGCAAGTTGAAGTGTCATCCGAGTGGGTCTAGGCTCGCCCAAGCCTAGCTTTTGGAAGAATGTGTAGGGCATGACATTGATGCTTGCCCTCGAGTCGGCCAATGCCATCTTTTCACCCAAGTTGCCAATGTTGCATGGTATTATGAAACTCCTGGGATCTTTTCTCTTGCTTGGCATGTTCTTTTGCAATACGGCCGAGCAATTGGCATCAAGGATCACAGATGCACTCTCCTCCAATTTCCTCTTGTTTGTCAAGAGGTCCTTCAAGAACTTCGCGTACTTAGGCATTTGGGCCAATGCTTCCGCGAATGGTATGTTGATGTGCAACTGCTTGAAAATTCCCAGAAATTTCTTGTATTGTTCATTCTCTTGGTCATTCTTCAATCGTGAAGGATAGGGAATCCTCGGCTTGTATGGTAGGGATGCCACCTCCTTTTCCTTTATCGTTCCTTCCTCTATCTCAACGACGTTGGGTGTCTTTTGTGTCTTCTCTAGAGGGAGATTTCTCTCGACCTCTTTTCCACTCCTCAAGGTAATTGCCTTCAATTGCTCTCTCGGATTGGTCTCCGTATTACTAGGCAAACTACCTTGAGGTTTTTCCGCCAATGTCTTTGCAATTTACCCCACTTGATTCTCTAAGTTGTGTAGGGAGGCGGTGTGATTGCGAAGTGTAGCTTCCACCGATTGGAATCTAGCATCCGACGAAGCAATAAACATCATGAGGGCTCTCTTAAGATCGGTCATCTTCCCCTCTAGCCCGGTCACTCGGCCTTCTAAGTTCGGTGCTTGTTGACCTTGAAATCCCGGTGGTGTGTTATTCTTTTGTTGTGACTGCCCTTGGTTGCTCCAAGAGAAATTTGGGTGGTTCTTCTACCCCGGGTTGTAAGTACCACTATATGGGTTGCCTTGGCCTTGTCCTCGATAAGCATTACCCACAAAATCAGCCTATTCCACCGTACTAGTGCATCCAATAGCAATCGGACAATCACTCGAAGCGTGACCTTCCCCACAACCGTTACAAGTAGTGATGGCCACAACTCTTGGTGAAGTTAGACCATCCAACTTCTTACTCAGTGATTCCACCTGTGCCGCCAATGATGTAACTACATCAACCGCATGAATCCCGGCCACCTTCTTTCGGTCCCTTGTGTTCCATTGATAGCTATTCATAGGCATCTCTTCAATAAGGTATCGGGCTTCACCGGGAGTCTTGCTTCCTAGAGTTCCTCCTGCCGCTGCGTCTAACAATTGCTTGGTACTTAGATTCAACCCGATGTAAAAGGTATGAATGATCATCCACTCGGGGAATCCATGTTGCGGGCACTTCCGAAGGAGCTCTTTGAACCTATCCCATGTCTCGAATAGTGACTCTAATTCCATTTGCATAAAGGATGAGATCTCATTCAGGAGCCTCGCTTATTTTCCTAGAGGGAAATACCTAGCCAAGAACGCCTCGGCCATCTCCTCCCACGTAGTGATGGATGCTCTCGGTAATGAATGTAGCCAATGCCTTGCTTTCCCCTTCAATGAAAATGGGAAGGCTCTTAAGCGAATCGCGTCGTCCGTTACTCCATTGATCTTCAACATGTCGCACACTTCGAGGAAGTTCTCTAGATGGTTCTTGGGATCTTCATCAGCCAACCCATTAAATTGTACGGACTGTTGCAACATTTGAATGAACAACGGCTTCAACTCAAAGTTGTTCACGGTAATTGGGGGCCTCACAATGCTTGATTGGGTCCAAATTACTGCGGGTCTAGCAAAAATCGGACAACATTCTCTGTTGTTCATTCTGTTCTGCCATTGCTTCAGACCCTTCTGAATCTATACTAGCTTGCTTGGATTATTCTTCCACAGGTTCTTTCCCTTTATGATGTGTTCTTCTACCAATATCCGGGTCTCCTTCAACAAGAATCGAAGGGTTCCCGCGGGTCATAACCTAAAGCCAAAACAAAGAAAAGAATAAGAACAATGATAGATAAAGAAAGTGTGAAATAGAAAACGAAGTGAATAACTAAAGTAGCAGAAACAAGTATAAAAAATACGCCTATTCCCCGGCAACGGAGCCAAAAACTTGACACGACCCCTTGCGTGTATCCCGCAAGTGCACGGGCTTGTCGAAGTAATAAAATTTACCCTGGTGAGTGGGTAGTTAAATCCATAGGGAACAGGGATTTAAGACACGAGATTTCGCTGTTAGTTGTGCGGTGTACGAAAAAAGTGATAATAGAATTGATGAGTGAATTATGGAAGAAAATATAATAAAAAGCAAGAAATTAAATACATAGATGGAAGGCAAGAAAGTGCAAGTAGAAGTGAATTAGAAAAAGACTAGCAATGGATGAAAAAGGGTATCTGGACAAGCTATCTCTAGGACTTATGCTTCTAGTGCAAGACTATGCTATTATACTTTCCTATTGATGTTAATTGAGTCGAGGATATCCTTAAACTCACGGTCCTAAACCTATGGTCAACCGTGACTAACCCCAACACTATGCCCCGGCATTAGGATTCACATCAACCCTTCACTCTATCGCTCACACAACTAAGCCCCAGTGGAGTATATCTACCTAAGCCTAACACTGTGTGGGATTGCTTTAAGCTCTAAGGATTCCTAGTGATAAAACCTATTCCTATGTGTAGTTCTAACCCTTTGGTCCAGGTGGAAGAACCCTAGTCTAGATTAAGCCCCAGTGCTTAGGATTCACGTCAACCCTTCACTCTGTTGCTTACGCAACTAAGCCCCAGGGGAGTTTATCTACCTAACACTTCACTCTATCTCGATCACTAAGAAATCAAGGAATACGGACGTAGGAAGAAATCACACCGGAGGGGAAAGGGGATACTTCACTACCTCACGACTCACCCTCTCAATCCTCTTCAATCTTAAGTGGTCTAATCCTATAGAAGTTGTCACACCTCCAAAGGACCTCCTAGATTGTTCTCAACCCTAGTGTCACGGCTAAGGGAAAACAATTAAAAGAGATAATTAAAATTGGAACTCGAATTTATTCATCAATAATGGAAAAGCATAATAGCAATGTCATAGAAACATAATAATCCTAGGGTTTTACAAGTCCGAATACCCACGAGGGGTTTAGCTCCTCATGGAGCTATAAATGTTCATCAAAATATGAAAGAAAGCACAAATTAAAGACATTGATGAAAACCCCCTTTGCGTATGGTGTGGCTGTGGTCTTGTGCGGCCGCCGAACGTCGATGACAATCCCAATGACGCGCTCCAAAAGTTGGGGAGAAAGTTAGGTCAAAAGATGCTCAAAAAGTCTCCTAATTGGGCCTTTATAATGTTGAGTTGCGGCTTTAAAATTAGACTTATCGGGACTTCACACGGCCGTGTGGAATTTCCACACGCTGGTGTGAAGTTTCTGGGTTGCTGAAAATTTAATTCACACGGCTGTGTGGAATTTCCACAAGCCCGTGTGAACCCTCTAGAATCCTGATTTTCGGCAGAAAGTGAACAGTAACTTGATACAGTATTTTGCTACAATACAAAAGCTACAATGCTGCTGCAGTAACTCGCCGAAACGCTCCCAAATCCGTTGTTCTTCATCGAGGCCATTGATTTGGGCACACAATCAATGGTAGATCGTGCCAATTGCTTCAAGTCTCCTTCTTGGTGAAGTTCTCCTAAGCTACACAAGTTAGACTTGTTGTGAATGTGACTGCCTTTATGTCTCTCCAAAGGAGGTTGGCACACACTCACAAGTCTAGGCTCGTGCCTTGTTCCTTGCTTGTTCCGAAAACTTCCCAATAATGGCGAACACGATCTAACTTTGTTCTTCTTCTCCAAATTAGCTCCACAAACCTACAATGCATAAGAATACACAAATGCACACCATTTAGTGATAAAATCTGATAAAAGATATGTTCGTTGTAAGATAATAACACTTCGCGTTACTATAACACAGGCACTTATCAGTTGCACATGCCGGAACATGTGAGTGTGGCTGCCTTTGTGCCCCTCCAATCCACATATTCCCTTGAACTCAATTGGAGGTTGGCACACACTCACATGTCTTTGAACACAACTTGTGCCTTGTTCCTTGCCCGGTCCAAGAACTCCCTCAACAATTGCGTTCATGACCTATTCTTGCTTCTTTTCTCCTTAATTCATCTCCACAACCCTATATGCACAAAATAACACAAATACACACATATAAGCTATAAAATCTGAATAAAGTAATGCTCAACGTAAGAAAAGAATACTTTGTATTACTTATACACGAGCATTTATCACTCCTACTTTTTAATAAACACCTAAATCGAATGTTTTCTTTTTGAAGTTTCCCCATTTTTTTGGTTTTTAATCAAAACCATAATTCTATGTTTTATTATTGTAATATCTCCCATTTTTCAATCAAAAGTCTGATCCTATGTTTTCTCTTTGAAATGTCTCACATTCTTCAATCATAACCCAAATCCATGGCTTTATTTTCCGAATGTCCACTATTTTTTAATCAAAACCCTAATTACAGTGTCCAGGTAAAACACAGGCTCAATATGCCCGTGTTCCTTCCGCTAATTTTCTTAGAAGAATTATGCATGATTTGAAGTGTGGCATTGTAGCAAAAGCATTGTAGATGAGTACCGCAGCATTTACTGTAGCAAATCATTGCAGCATGAATTTGGTGAAAAGCACGGTTTGCATGCTCCTGACACGAGCTTGTTCTCTAACTGACACGAGGGTGTTCTTCATAACACGGGGGTGTCAGTGCCAAATTTTGTGTTTCGCACTTTCTTGAGATTTGCAGCACCACGGACACACCCTTGACACGCCCGTGTTTACCCAAAAAAGCAATTTTTTAAGTCCAGATCTTGGTCATTCGAGGGAGACTTCATCTTCCATTCTTCCTTCTTCTTCTTGGGGGTGGCTGTCAGGCCCTTCCCCTTCACTTTTCTCTGGGCGGAGTGGAGCTGTGGTGTAAGATCACGAGAGAGAGGTGGAGCTAGCACTTGGAGCTCGGCAAGGGAGATCATCTAGAGAAGAAAAGCGAGTGTTGTCTTTCTCTTTAGTTATTCATTGTTTCTTCCTTGTTATATTTATCCCTAAGGGGGCTAACTGTCCATAGTGCCCTAGGGTTTGAGAACTTTGATGACTTGTAATGCTTATACACTTGTTGCTATTTCTTCTACGGAGTTCTAATTGATTCTTGTGTTTAATCTTGTGTTTGCATAACTCGATGTGTTGGATGCGCATAGTTGTTAGGGTAAAACTTGGTGCGTAGCATGTTAGCGAGAGACACATAGTTATCTTGGCAAAACTCGGTGTATTTGAGAACTCATAGATGCAACATTGTTAGTGGCACACACTTTGATCATTGGAATGTACCTCGTAGGTATTAGGGACAAGGTAGCGTGCAATAGTCCTAGGGATCACTCTGGGAGCATTACTCTGTCTATGTGTATCTTAACTTGTTCCATTCCAGCCCTTACCTGACATTGGTAGATCAATTAGTACTTTGAGTCCAGTCCATGTGGTTCGACAACCCTACCCCTCGCCGGGGTACCATTGTATTACTTATTTGCGACTCGTGCACTTGCGGAGAACACATCAAGTTTTTGGTGCCATTGCCTGGGACTAGAAACTCTTAGGAACATTAGGAATCTAGTGATCTAGTCATTTATCTTTTTCTGTATGTATTTCTTTTAATTTTGTTTTTGTTTTAGTACCTAATTCTTTCGGTCATCACTTATTTCATTAAGGTCAAGCTATGGATGAATTACGTGCAACCTTTGAAGATATATATTGGTTTGATAAATTCCTTCAATCTTCAGGGTTCAATGAGGCTCTGCCTTAAGGGCTATCACCGCTGGAATTAGAAGATCGATACTAGATGTGGAGATTTTCTGAGGCTTCAGCATTTCATATGGCATCTCCACTCACAACTGAATTCCCTGAAACCCCTGCATTATATGAGGAACCTCCTCAAGGACATGGCACAACTAGTGCAAAAGATGGGCTATCAATACTGGAGTTAGAAGATCGATATTGGATTCAGAAATTTTCTATGACTCCTGGAGTTTATGAAGCACCTCTACTAACAACTACATAATTTTCAATTCCATCGAAGATAAATTCAACCAATGATAGTTGGAAACATTTGAGACATGAGGATGATTTGAAACAAGGTGAAGCTTCGATTTTGGATGAGACTTGGTGGGACATGGAAGAGTATGAGACCTACAAGGTTTGTATACAAAAATCAGCCTAGGTCTTTCATGCGCCATACAAATCTCATGAGATTGCAATTAATTCAGATCAATTAGGTTGGTGCAATCATCATGAGACTAAAGTCCCACAGGTGGAGGAGCATGCCCTTTCAAACGAGAGATCTCCCTATGATAAAAAGGGTGAAGAGTGGGTAACATTTATTGAAGAACAAACATCACCACCACTTGAAGTAGGGGAGCATTGGGAAAAGATAAAAATTGAAGAGGTTGAAGAAACATACTTGATTGAATTTGAACAAGTTGTCTCTTTTGACATGGATGAGTGGACATATAGGAGGAAAGCATTTCAAGGAATTAATCAAAGTCTTGCAAAATGGTTGAAGCAATCTTTACACCTTCCCACAAAGAAATTGAACAACTCGTGTCCTGGGTTGTTCCCATGGAGGCCTAAATGTCAAGTGATGAAACACTTATCATTAAAGAAAGTTCAAGGGATAAGGCATAAGAAGGTTGAGTCTAGAAGAATGAAGAATATGAAGACAACCCCTTTAGCTCTATCACATATTTTGGAGTTTGATCAAGTTGTTCTCAAGGAATTCACTGGCAAGCTTGAACATTTCTCATTCTTCCGAATCAACTTTGCGAGCTACGGTCGGAGAGAGCACTCTTTTTTTCAAACTAAAAGATTTGATGAAGAAGCAAACTCCAAGACATTGAGATGAAAAGCTTCTTGTATGCTTAATGAACTCATCTTTGGCAAGAAGAAGATGTTGGGAATTCAAGAATTTGTGGGTACGAAAAAGGAGCCATACAATGACCCACATGTGCATGTACTAATCCTGGATCCAACCCAAATTATTCCCTTGGAGACGTAAATCAAGTTGCTTGAAGCCTCTGACATGTATCCCTTTGCGGCAAGTAAGTATATGCTTTAATGGAAGTAGCTATATAACTTGTAGCTGGGAGGAGCACACTATCTTCAAGCCTCCTTGAGGTAAGTAATAAGGTACGTCAAGCTAGTGACGTTAAACAAGCACTTCTTGGGAGGCACACCTTAATAGTTTGAAAAACTTTTCTGAGATATGCATGGGGAGAGACACTGCTAGAACACGACCGTGTTCTAATTTAGCACGACCATGTTTACCATGATTTCTTGCATTCGTGGATTGATTTCTATGTTTCTTAATGCAGGTTATCACACCAAGGTTAAGAGCAATAACAATGATTCTTGAGCATCACCAATCTTTCTTTTAGTAGTGTTTTTCCTTTATTTCTTATTTTTCCTTTTCTTGAGCTTCACTTGTGCACCTTTTTGCTTGTAGGATGTAAGACATTTGGAAACAAGAAACCTACATGTTGAGAGTGGCCAAATCACTCCCCGAGCTCAGGAATGTTTCTAAAACTTCTCCCCAATTTTAATTGTCCTTGATTCATTTCTTCATGCATGCATTTGTACATTGATGACAATGTACGGTTTAAGTGTGGGGGAGGGTTATACATTTTGTATTCAGTGTGATGAGGCATGACTTAGGTCAATCTATGATTTTATTTTGTGGAATTTCTAAGTGTAATGGGACACTAGTATGTTAGTGTATTTTTATTGAACTTAACTGTTGGTTTCACTCCTATCTTGGAAACCTCTTATTTCTCTCACGTTACCCTAATTGTGAAGCCACATGTACTTAGGAGAAACCTCTAGCTAAATGACCATGATCGTTCTTGTGTTTAAAAAAAAAATTAAATTAATAAAATTAAAAAAAAAACAAAAAAATCACCAAAAAGTCGGATTCCTTGTGGGATGCCCTACCGGTTCTTTGTAAATATTTTGTTAAAAGATGGTAGAGAGAGCTATCGCCCTTGAAGTTTGAAAGCCGTAGTCGAATTTTGGGCATTACAAGTGTATATTTGATGACCTACCGAGAGAAATGGCTACCTCTAGGGTGTATGAAGCTACTACCCATTTAGTATAGTGTGAAATAAGGTCTTTGTTAGCTAAGTTGATCCAACATCGCATGGGGCACACACTTTAGGGTAATAAAACACACACGGGGAGTACAAGGTGAGAGTGAAACTTATCATCTTTGATCAACTAAACACACAATACCAATTGGTTTCCTATTCCACTTTTGAAATTCCTAGATTACTGAGATCAAAGGTCATGTACTCATCATCTTTCTTATGTGTTGATGTGTTTTGCTTGAGGACAAGCAAATGTTCAAGTGTGGGGGTATTTGATGAGTGCATTATATATATATATATATTTTCATACCCTTTTCATGTATTTATCTAGTATTTAACTGTTTATTTATTGTGATTCGGTGCTATTATGGGTATTATTGTGTATTTGTTCAGGGATCAGGTTCCTGTGCAAAACGACAGTATTCCACACAATTACAATGTGAAAAGAAGGTCAGATTACAATGTCCCAGGCAGAACACAGGCTTAATACGCCCGTGTTTCTTTCGTTGATTTTCTTAGAAGAATTCTGCATCATTTGAAGTATGGCATTGTAGCAAAAGCACTGTAGACGAGTAATGCAACATTCACTGTAGCAAATCACTGTAGCATGAATTTGGAGAAAAGCACGGTTTGCATGATCCTGACACGGGCGTGTTCTCTGACTGACACGGGGGTGTTCTTCCTGACGGGCGGGTGTCAGTGCTGAATTTTGTGTTTTGCACTTTCCAGAGATTTACAGCACAATGGACACACCCTTGACACGCCTGTGTTTACCTCGAAAAGCATTTTTTAAGTCCAGATCTAGGTCATTTGAGTGGGACTTCATTATCCATTCTTCCTCATTCTTCATTGGGGTGGCTGTCAGGCCCTTCCCCTTCACTTTTCTCGCCCGGAGTAGAGCTACGGTGCAAAATCATGAGAGAGAGATGCGGTTAGCACTTGGAGCTCGGCAAGGGAGATCATCTAGAGAAGAAAAGAGGGTCTTGTCTTCCTCTTTAGTTATTCATTGTTTCTTCCTTGTTGTATTCATTCCTAAGGGGGCTAACTATCCATAGTGCCTTGGGGTTTGAGAACTTTAATGACCTGTAATGTTTATACACTTGTTGCTATTTGTTCTACGTTAGTTCTAATTGATTCTTGTGTTTAATCTTGTGTTTGTATAACTCGATGTGTTGTATGTGTATAGTTGTTAGGGTAAAACTCGGTGCATAGATTGTTAGTGAGTGACACACAGTTATCTTAACAAAACTCGGTGTATTTGAGAAGTCATAGATGCAACAGTGCTAGTGAGCATACACTTGGATCATTGGAATGTACCTGGTAGGCATTAGGGACAAGATAGCATGCAATAGTCCTAGGGATCACTCTGGGAGCGTTACTCTATCTATGTATATCTCGCTTAGTTCCATTCCAGCCCTTACCCGTCATCTTTCCCCCTTTTAGGTTTTCCAATTATCATCTTTATCCAATCCTTTCTAATTCGGCTAGACATTGGTAGATCAATTAGTACTTTGAGTCCAATCCCTGTGGTTCAACAATCCTACCCCTCGCGGGGTACCACTGTATTACTTGTGTTCGACCTGTGCACTTGCGGAGAACACATCACTTATCCTACATTTAATTTTCATAATGTCTCTTATTTTCCATTCAAAAGACTAATCCTTTGTTTTCTTTTCAGAATATTCTTTATTTTTGAATTGAACCCTAATCCTATATTTTCTTTTCGGAATGTCTCATCTTTTTTAGTTTTGAATGAAAAGCTTAATTCTTTGCTGTCTTTTCAGAATATCTGCTATTATTTAATCAAAATTATAATGCTATGTTTTTTTTTAGGTTTGTCTCATATTTTTCAACGAAAATCCTAATCACTTGTTTTTTTTAATGCCTCATTGTTTTAATCAAAACCCAAATAATATCTTTTGTTTGAGAATGTCTACTAATTTTTAATCAAAACCCAAATCCAATGTTTTCCTTTCGTAATGTCTCATATTTTTGAATCAAAACCCAAATCTTATGTTTTTTTTTTTCAGATTACCTCCTATTTTTTAATCAAAACCCTAATCCTATGTTTTATTTTGGAAATATTTGCTAGTTCTCAATCAAAACAATAATCCTATGTTTTCTTTTTGTAATGTCTCATATTTTTCAATCATTACTCCAATCTTATGTTTGCTTTTCTCAATGGCTCCTATTTTTTAATCAAAACAATAATCCTATGTTTTTTTTAAGAATGTCTGCTATTTTTTAATGAAAATGCTATTCCTATATTTTCTTTTTGAAATGTCCATTACTTTTTGGTTTATAATCAAAACCCTAATGCTATGTTTTATTATAGTAATGTCTCATATTTTTCAATCAAAACCCTAATTCTATGTTTTATTTTTGAAATGTCTCATATTTTCAATAAAAAAAAGTAATCCTTTGTTTTCTTTTCGGAATGTCTACTATTTTTTAATCAAAACCTTAATCATGTGTTTTATTATAGTAATGTCTTATATTTTTTAATCAAAACCCTAATGCTATGTTTTATTTTTAGAATGCGTACTATATTTGAATCAAAACCATATTAATATGTTTTCTTTTCATAATGTCTCCTATCTTTCAATCAAAGCCCGAAACCTATGTTTTTTTTTTCAATGTCAACTATTTATCAGTTTTGAATCAAAACAATAATCCTGTGTTTTTTTTTCCAGAATGTCTCCTATTTTTCAATCAAAACACTAATCTTTTCATTTCTTATCTAAATGTTTGTTATTTTTTAATCAAAACACTAATCCTATGTTTTTTTTAAATGTGTTGTATTTTTTTAGTTTTGAATAAAAGCCCTAATCTTTTGTTTGTTTTTGTAATGTCTCATGTTTTTTATTCAAACCCTAACCTTTTCTTTTGTTTTTGGAATCTCTGCTTATTTTTAAGTAAAACTCTAATCCTATGTTTTCATTTCGTAATGCCACCTATTTTTGAATAAAAATTCTAATCCTATGTTTTTTTTTTTTTACAGAAAGCCTCCTTGTATTGAATCAAAACCCTAATCTAATGTTTTCTTTTCCAAATGTCTCCCATCCTTCAATCAAAATCCTAATCCTATGTGTTCTTTTTGAAATGTCTCATTTTTCAATCAAAACCCAAATCCAATTTTTCCTTTTAAGAATGTCTACAATGTTTGAATTATAACACTAATCCAAAGATTTCTTATAGTAATCTCTCCGAATTTTCAATCAAAACTCTAATCATATGTTTTCTTTTCAGAATAGTTCCTATTTTTTAATAAAGAAAGCTAATTTTTTTCACAGTGTCTCCTATTTTTGCATCAAAACTCCAATCATATCTTTTGTTTTAGAAATGCCTGCTATTTCTGAATCAAAGCTGTAATCATATATTTTCTACTATAAACTATCACTATTTTTCTATTTTTAAGCAAATCCCTAATCCTATCTCTTTTAGTAATGCCTCATATTTTTAAGTCAAAACCATATTTCTATATTTTTTTTGGAGTGTCTACTATTTTTTAATCTAAACAAAAATCCTATATTTTTGTTTCGTAATGCCTACTATATGTGAATCAAAACCCTAATCCTATATTTTTTTTTTTTCAGAATGTCTCTTATCTTTCAATCAAAAACAGAATCCTATGTTTTCTTTTATTCATGTCTCCTATTTATCAATTTTGAATCAAAACCCTAAATTATGTTTTCTTATCGGAATATCTCCTATTTGTGAATTAAAAATCTAACCTTTCTTTTTTCTTTTCGTAATTGATACACTTTCCATAAGTATACGGGTCGCACACAAGTAGTAAAGTGATATCCCACAAAGGGTAGGGTTGTTGAACCATAAGGACTGGAATTAAAGCACTAATCTCACCTCTGATCTCTAGTTGAACAAAGATTAAGTTGAAGTGATGAACGGAAAATAATAGGAACAAGGGAAGAACACGGTGATAGGTCTGGCAGATTAGGATCGAGAATTCAACGACAAGAGAGCAATGCCCCAAGATAATTCCTATGAGCTATAGTATGCTGATTTGCTTCTAATGCCTACCAGGTACATTCTATGATTCAATTGTGTGCTTAAGAGCAATGTTGCAGCTATGGTTCACTCATACACCATGTTTTGCTAGGATAACTGTGGGTTTCGTACACATTAAGTTTTGCAATCACACAAGGCAACTACAACTATGGAAATTCTCACACCAAGTTTTACCCAAGCAACTGTACAAAGCAAACACATCAAGTTATGCAAACACAAGATTAAATAAGAGAATCACAAAAAACTCCGTAGACATTAGAAACAAATAGTCAAAGCATACAAAGCACCATAGTTCAATATCCCGAGCACCGTGGACGGTTAGCTCCTCATGGAAATGTATAACAAGGAAGAAGAAGATACAACACTAAAGAAAGAAGATATGACTCCTTTCTTCTCAAAATACTCTTCCAATTTGAAGTTCCCTGCTGCTAATCCTACTTCTCTTGTGTCTCCAACTCGCCCTTGGTCCTCTAGAAGGCATGGAGAAGCTTGATCTTCGCTCCCATCAATGTCCTCCCGATGGAGAGTGAAATCCCCGAACAAAGTTGAGAGTGAAACCGTAGAAGTTGTAGTTAAAAAGGCTGATTTCTGCTCAACAAGGTCTAAGCACGGTCGTGCTTAGGCTGTGCTTCTCCTTAAGATTTCTGAGTGAAATAGCTTAGTGAACGCTTGTGATAATCATGGAGAGAAGCACGGGTGTGATTCTCCTGTGTTGCTCTAGTGCATGACCGTGCTGAAGGCGGCATGACCGTGCTTCCCCTAATGAAAATAAGTTATCTTCGGGCTGCAATAATCAGTGGAAGGAGCATGGGTGTGCTTAACCTGTGCTTGGCATGAAAGCACCAATATGCTTGAATGATCACTAGGTCGTCTCCAGGTTGAGATAATTAGGAGGATAGAGCATGCTCCTCCTCTAATCGTGCTTCACTTGAACACTTTGCATAATCGTCATTCTTCACTCAAATGGTCCACGATTTCACTCCACATTACTTCGAGCCCAGCAATTCTAAACACGGAATAAATATACTCAAAGTAGCACCGCAAATAAACAAAAGTGTGCTTAAATGACAAGTAAACAAGTGATTTGAGGGTAAATAAACATAATATGAAAGGCACTCATCAGTAATGTCTACTATTTTTTTAATCAAAACTCTAATCCTATGTTTTCTTTACAGAATGTGTGTTGTTTTTCAGTTTTGAATCAAACCCTTGATACTTTTTTTTTTCTTCTTGGAATATCTCATGTTTTAAATCAAAACCCTAATCCTATCATATATTTTCTTTTTGGAATGTCTCCTATTTTTGAATAAAAATTCTAATCTTTGTTTTCTTTATGAAATGCCTCCTATTTTTGAATTAAAACCTTCATCCTTTGTTTTCTTTTCCCAATGTCTCCTATTATTCAATCAAAACACTTATTATATGTTTTATTTTCGGAATGTCTCCTATTTATCAGTTTTCATTCAAAACCTTAATACTGTGCTTTATTTTCGAAATGTCTCCTATTTTTCAATCAAAACCTAATCCTATGTTTTCTTTCCAGAATATGTTATATTTTTTAGTTTTGAATGAAAACCCTAATTCTTTGATGTCTTTAAGGAATGTCTCTTATTTTTTAATCAAAAACTTAGTCCTATATTTTCTTTTCGACATGTCACCTATTTTTCAACTAAAACCCTAATCCTATATTTTCTATTCAGAATGTCATTTAAATTTTGGATTGTCTTCTTCTTTTTAATCAAAACGCTAACCGTATGTTTTCTTTTCGCAGTGTATCCTATTGTTTGGTTTTGAATCAATATGCTAATCCTATGTTTTCTTTTTTAAATATTAACTTTTTTTTTGTTTTTAATCAAAATTTTAATCCCATGTTTTCTTTTCAGAATATCTGCCTTTTTTTTTTTTAGTGAAAACCCTAATTTTGTGTTACCTTTTCATATTGTCTAAAATTTTTAAGTTTTGGATCAAACCCCAATCCTATGTCTTACTTTCTTAATATCTCCAATTGTTTTTATTTTTCAATCACAACCTTAATTCTATGTTTACTTTTTCTAGTGTCTCCAAATTTTGCATCAAAAACCTAATGTAATGTTTTCTACTTGTAATGTCTAATATATTTTAATCAAAGTTCGAATACTATGTTTTCTTTTCTAAATATCTCATATTTTTCAGATTTGAATTAAAATCCTTATCGTATGTTTTCATTTTCTGAATGTCTAATATTTTTCAATCAAAACTCTAATCTTATATTTTCTTTTCGTAATGCCTCCTATTTTTGAATAAAAATCCGAATCCTTATCTTATGTTTTCATTTCGTAATGTTTCCTATTTTTTAATCAAACACTAATCCTCTATTTAATTTTCGAAATATATCATATTTTTCAATCAAAACAGTAATTTTTAGTCAAAACCCTACTACTATGCGTTTTTCTGGAATGTCTCATACTTTTCAGTCAAAATCATAATCCTAAGATCTCTTATGCAAATGGCTCCTATTTTTTAATCAAAACCGTAATCCTATGTTTTCTTTTAGAAATGTGTCCTATTTTTCATTTTTCGACAAAAAACCTTAATCCATTGTTTTCTTTTTTAGATGTCTCCTATCTTTCAATCAAAACACTAATCCAATCTTTTTTTTTTCGGAATGTGTCCTATTTTTTAGTTTTGAATAAAAACTCTAATCTTTTGTTTTCTTTTTGGAATGTCTACTATTTTTTAATCAAAACCATAACAATATGTTTTCTTTTAGTAATATCTCGTATTTTTCAATCAAAACACTAATCCGATGTTGTTTTTTGGAATATCTACTATTTTTAAATAAAAACCCTAATAAATGTTTTCATATAACAATGTCTCCTATTTTTCAATCAAAATCTTAATCCTATGTTTTATTTTCGGAATATCGACTATATTTGAATTAAAACCCTATTCCTATGTTTTATTTTTGGAATGTCTGATATATTTGAATCAAAACCATAAACCTATGTTTTCTTTTCGGAATGTCTACTATTTTGCAAAAAACAATTTTGAATCCTATGTTTCTTTTCTTAATGTCTCATTTTTTTTTTATCAAAACCTTAATGTAAAGTTATTTTGTAATGCCTCCTATTTTTTAATCAAAACACTAATTTTATGTTTTTTTTTGGGAATGTCTTCTATTTGTGATTCATAACCCTAATCCTATGAATTTCATTCGGAATGTCTACTACATTTGGTTCGAAACGCTAATCCTATTTTTCTTATAGTAATGTCTCTTATTTTTCAATCAAAACCCAAATCATATGTTTTCTTTTCGGAATGCCTATGACATTTGAATCAAAACCCTAATCCTATATTTTCTTTTCGGCATCCCCCCTATTTCACAAACAAAACCCGATCATATATTATCCTTTTATAATATCTCGTATTTGTCAGATTTGAATCAAAACCCTATCCTATGATTCTCTTTCAGAATGTCAAATATTTTTCAATCAAAAACCTAATCCTATTTTTTCCTTTCGGAATGGCTGCTATTTTTTTAATCAAAACTTAATCCTATGCTTTGTTTTCGTAATGTGTCCTACTTTTCTGGTGTGAATCAAAACCCTAATCCTTTGTTTTCTTTTTAGAATGTCTCGTTTTCTTTAATCAAAACACAAATCCTATCTTTTATTTTTGCAATGTCTATGAATTTTTAATGAAAACCGTAATCTGATGTTTTCTGGTCAGAATGTCTCATATTTTTCAATCAAAACCAGAACCCTCTGATTTCTTTTTGGAATACCTTCTATTTTTCAATTAAAACACTAATCATGTGTGTTCTTTTCAGAATAGATACTATATTTCAATCAAAACCCTGATCTTATGTTTTCTTTTCATAATATCAACTATTTTTGAATCAAAACCCTAATCTTATGTTTTCTTAGAGTAATGTCTCCAATTTTTCATTCAAAACCCTAATGCTATGTTTTCTTATAATAATGTCTCCTATTTTTCAATCAAAACCAAAATTATATGTTTTCATTTTAGAATGTCTACTATAATTGAATCAAAACCCTAATTTATGTTTTCTTTTCGGAATCTTTCAACCAAGACCAGAATTCTATGTTCTCCTTTCTTAATGTCTCCAATTTAATAGTTTTGAATCAAAACCCTAAACTATGTCATTTTTCTTGTTTTTTGGAATGTTTGCCATTTTTAAAATCAAAACCCAAATCCTATGCTTTCTTCTAGAAATATGTCCTCTTTTTCAGTTTTTAATCAAAACCCTAATCCTTTGTCTTCTATTCAAAATGTCTCATTTGTTTAAATCAAAACTCTAATCGTATCTTTTGCTTTGTGAATCTCTGCTAATTTTTAATCAAAACCCTAATCCAATCTTCTCTTTTCGTAATGCCTCCTATTTTTGAATAAAAATCCTAATCCGAAATTTTTTCTTTTCGAAATGTCTCCTATTTTTCAATCAAAACACTAATTTTATGTTTTTTTTTTAATGTTTGTTATTTTTTAATTAAACAAATAATAGTATGTTTCCTTTTCGTAATGTGTCATATTTTATAATCAAAACCGCAATCCTAACTTTTTTTTGTTTTTGAATGTCTCCTATTTTTTAATCAAAATCTTATATTTTCTTTTGGGAATGTCGACTATTTTGAATTAAGACAATAATCCTATTTTTTGTCTTCGTAATGTCTCATATTTTTCAATCAAAACCATAATCCTATATTTTCAGAATGGCTCCTATTTTTTAATAAAAACCGTAATCCTATGTTTTCCTTTCGGAATGTCTGCTATTTTTAATCAAAAACCTAATCCTATGTTTTCTTTTCGGAATGTCTACTATTTTCTATTTTTAATTAAAACCCTAATCCGATGTTTTCTTAGAGCAATGTATTCTATTTTTCAATCCAAACACTAATTCTATGTTTTCTTTATGAAATATCTCATATTTTTTAATCAAAACCCTAATCATATATTTTTGTTTTCATAATCTCCCATATTTTTTAATTGAAACCCTAATCCTAAGTTTTCTTTGGAATCCCTCTTTTTTAATCAAAATCATAATCTTATGTTTTCTTTTGTAAATGTCTACTATTTTTAAATCAAAATAGCAATTATATGTTTTCTTTTCATAATGTTTATATTTTTCAATCAAAACCATAATCCTATATTTTCATTTCGGAGTGGCAACTATTTTTGAATAAAAAACCTAATTCTATGTTTTCTTTTCGGAATGTCTACTATTTTCTGTTTATCCTATGTTTTCTTAGAGTAATGTATTCTATTATTCAATCCAAACACTAATCCTATGTTTTCTTTCTGAAATATCTCATATTTTTTAATCAAAACCCTAATCATATATTTTTTTTACATAATGCCCCATATTTTTTAATCGAAACCCTAATCCTAAGTTTTCTTTCTAATCCCTCTTTTTTAATCAAAACTGTAATCTTATGTTTTCTTTTGTGAATGTCTACTATTTTTAAATCAAAATAGAAATTCTATGTTTTCTTTTCATAATGTTTATTTTTTTTAATCAAAACCATAATCCTATATTTTATTTTCGGAGTGGTAAATATTTTTTAATCAAAAGACTAATCGCATATTTTCTTATAGTTATGTCAACAATTTTTCATTCAAACCCTAATCCTATGTTTTCTTTTCAAAATGTCTCATAGTTTTTAATGTCAATTTTTTTTTAATCAAAACCTAATCGACTATATTTTTGAATGTCTCATTTTTTTAATCAAAACCATAATCCTACCTCTTGTTTAAATAATGAACGCCAATTTTTTATCAAAACCCAAATCCGATGTTTTCTTTTATGAATGACTCATATTTTTCAATCAAAACCCTATTCCTCTATTTTCCTTTTGGAATGTCTACTATTTTTAAATTAAAATACTAATCCTCTATTTTCTTATAGTAATGTCGTCTATTTTTCATTCAAAACCTTAATCCTATGTTTTCTTATAGTAATGTCTACTCTACTATTTTTCAATCAAAACCATAATCCTATGTTTTCATTTTGGAATGCCTATTTTGTTTGAATCAAAACCTTAATCCAATTTTTCTTTACAGAATATCTCCTATTTTTAAAACAAAACACTAATTTTATGTTTTCTTTTTGAGATGTCTATTATTTTTAAATAAAACTACTAATCCTATGTTTTCTTTTTTTGGAACTGTTCTATATTTTTTTTTGTTTTTATTCAAAATCCTAATCATATGTTTTATCATAGTAATGTGTCCTATTTTTCAATAAAAAACCTAATCCTATATTTTCTTTTCGAAATGTCTCATATTTTTCTATTTAAATCAAAACCCTAAATGTATCTTTTGTTATGATAATGTTTGCTAATTTTTAATCAAAACCATAATCTAATGTTTTCTTTTCAGAATGCCTCACATTTTTCAATCAAAATCCTAATCCTCTATTTTCATTACAAAATGCCTCCTATTTTTTAATCGATATAATAATCCTATATTTTATTTTCGGAATGTCTACCATTTTTTAATCAAAACACAAATCCTTTGTTTTATTATGGTAATGTCTCTAACTTTTCAATCAGAACCCTGATCCTATATTTCCGTTACGTAATACCTACTATATTTAAATTTAAAAAATAATCGATATCTTCTGTACGGAATGTCTACTATTTTTTAATCAAAACCCTAATCCTATATTTTTTAATACTAATGTCTTCTATTTTTCATTCAAAACCCTAACCATATGTTTTTTTATTGTAATGCTGCTATTTTTCAATCAAAATCATAATAATATGTTTTCTTTTCGGATACCTACTATATTTGAATAAAAACTATAATCCTATGTTTTCTTTTCAGAATATCTATTATTTTTTAATCAAAAACCTTATATTGTGTTTACTTATATTAATCTCTTCCATTTATCATTCAAAACCTTAATCCTATGTTTTGTTATAGTAATATCTCCTATTTTTCAATCAAAATCATAATTCGATATTTTCTTATTTTAATGCCTGCTATATTTAAATGAAAACCTTAGTCCTGTGTTTTCTTTTCGGAATGCCTCCTATTTTTTAATCAAAACACTAATTCTGTGTTTTTATTTCAGAATGTCTCCTATTTTTGAATAAAAACCTTCATCTTATAATTTCTTTCGGAAATGTCCACAATTTTTCAGATTTTAATCAAAACCCTAATCCTATGTTATATTATGATAATGTCTGCCATTTTCCAATTAAAAACTTAATCCTATGTTTTCTTTTTGAAATGCCTCATATTTTTTTTATCAAAACTCTAATCTTTTGTTTTATTTACAGAATGTGTATTATTTTTAAATCAAAATCTTGATCCTATGTTTTCTTATAATAATGTCTACCATTTTTCATTAACAACTGTAATCCTATGTTTTCTTATTATAATGTTTCTAATTTTTTAATCAAATCCTTAATCCGATGTTTTCTTATAGTAATGCCACCTGTTTCTCAGTCAAAACCATAATCCTATAATTCATTTTTAGAATGTCTCATACTTTTTGAAATCTAATGTTTGCTTTTCGAAATGTCTCATACTTTTCAATAAAAAACCTAATGCTTTCTTTTATTTTTAGAATGTCTACAATTTTTTAAACAAAACCTTAATCTTATGCTTACTTTTTGGAATATGTCCTAATCTGTTGTTTTCTTTCAGGAATGTCTCATTTTTTTTGAATCAAAATAATAATTGTATATTTTCTTTTCGGAATGTCTCCTATACTAAAAATCTTAATCCTATGCTTTTTTTTTTCAGAATGTCTCCTATTTTTGAATTAAAACCCTAATGCAATGTTTTCTTTTCGCAATGTCTCCTATTTTTCAATCAAAGAAGTAATTCTATATTTTTCCTTTCAGAATGTCTCCTATTTATTGGTTTCAATCAAAACCCTAATCATATGTTTTATTTTCATAATGCCTCCTATTTTTCAGTCAATACCCTAATCCTATTTTTTTTTTAAATATCTCCTATTTTTTAATTGAACCTTAATCCTATGTATTATTTTCGGAATGTCTCCTATTTTATAATCTAAATAATATTTCTCTTTTTTTTTTTAACTAAAAACCTAATCCCATGTTTTCTTTTGGGAATGTCACTTAATTTTTTGTTTTCAATCTAAAACATAATCCTATTATTTTTCCTCGTAATGTCTTCTAGTTTTGAATCAAAACCATAATCCTATGTTTTCTTTATTTTCAGAATGTGTCCTGTTTTTTTTTATTATTATTTTGAATCAAAATGCTAATATTTTGTTTTCTTTTCGTAGTGTTTAATTTTTTCCGATTTTGAATCAAAACTCTAATCCTATGTTTTCGTTTAACATTGTCTTGTTTTAATCAAAACCTTAATTTTATGTTTATTTTTCATAATGTCTCATATTTTATGGTTTTGAAACAAATCCCCAATCCTATGTCATACCTTTGGAATGTCTCTTATTTTTTGTTTTTTCAATCAAAACTAAAATTCTATGTTTTCTTTTTGCAATATCTCCTATTTTTGAATCAAAGCTGTAATCCTCTGTTTTTTTTAATGTCTCCTATTTTTCATATTTGAATCAAAACCCTTACCATATGTTTTCTTTTAGGAACATGTCATATTTTTCAATTAAAACTCAAAGCCTATGTTTTCTCTTCGTAATGTCTCATATTTTTTAGTTTTGAATCAAAACCCTAATCGTATATTTTGCTTTTGTAATAGCTCTTATTTTTGAATAAAAATCCTAATCCTAATCCTATGTTTTCTGTTCAAAATGTCTCCTATTTTTTAATCAAAACACTAATCCTCTTTTTCTTTTTGGAATGTCTCATATTTTTCAATCAAAACCTTAATCCTATATTTTCTTTTTGGAATGTTTTCGGAATATCTCCTAATTCTATGATTATTCATCTACAGCGTCAAGACCCCTCAACAACAACAGTGCCTACATTACCCACTATTATATCTCTGGTGGCGTTGGAGTCTCCTCCAGCTTCATCGACATTGCTAGTAACATAGTATTATGGTTTTGATTAAAAAATGCCAAACATTCAGATAAAAAAAGAAAGGGTTTGGTTTTTTATTTTAAAAAAAAAAGAAACATTCTGAAAAGAAAACATAGGTTAGATTTTGATTATAAACTACTAAATAAGAGATATTAATAAAAGAAAATATAAGATTCAAGTTTCAATTGAAAGATTGGAGACATTCTGAAAAGAAAACAGATGATTCGGGTATTTATTTAAATATAGTTGGTATTCCGAACAGAAAATATACAATTAGGGTTTTGGTTACAAAATAGCAGACATTCACAAAAGAAAACATAGGATTAGGGTTTTGATTCAAAAATAGGGATCATTAAAAAAAGAAAATATAGGATTATTATTTTGATTGAAAGATAGGAGACATTCCTAAAAGAAAACATTAGATTATAATTTTTATTCAAAAAATAGTAGCCATTCCAAAAAAAAACATAGGATTTGGGTTTTGATAAAAAAATTAGCAGAGATTCCCAAAGCAAAAAATAGGATTACAGTTTTGATTAAAAATAATGTGACATTCCTTAAAGAAGACAAAGAATTAGATTTTTTATTTGAAACTCAAAAATAGGACACATTTCAGAAAGAAAACATAGGATTACGGTTTTGATTTAAAAATAGCAGACATTCCAAAAATAGAATAAAAGATTGCTTTTTTGATTGAAAAATAGCAGACATTATGAAAAGAAAACGTTGCTTAGGGTTTTCATTCAAAACTGATAAATAGAAGATATTAAGATAAGAAAACAAAAGGTTCAGGTATTGACTGAAAGATAGGAGACATTACCCAAAGAAAATACAGGATTAGGATTTTGAATAAAATATAGTGGGCATCTCGAAGATAAAACATTTGATTAGGGGTTTTATTCAAAACTAAAAAATAGGACACGTTACAGTAGGAAAACATAGGATTAAGATTTTGGTTAAAAAATAGTAGACATTTTGAAAAGAAAACATCGAATTAGTGTTTTGATTAAAAATAGTAGGCATTTAAAAAAAAAAAAATAGGATTACGGTTTTGATTCAAAAGTAGGAGCCATTCTAAAAATCAAATGTAGGATTATGGTATTGATTTAAAAATATGATTCACTACAAAAAACATAGGATTATTGCTTGATTAAAAAAAAATAGACATTCCAAATAGAAATGAAAGTATTAGGTTTTGAATAAAAAATGATAAATATGAGACATTAAGAAAACATATGATTCGGGTTTTGATTAAAAGATAGGAGACATTATGAAAAGAAAACCTAGGATTAGTATTTTTATTCAAAAATTGGAGGCATTACGAAAATAAAACATAGTATTAGGGTTTTGATTAAAAATTAGCAGAGATTCCCAAAACAAAAGATAGGATTATGGTTTTGATTCAAAAAAATGATACACTCTGATAATAAAACAAAGGATTAGTGTTTTGATTTAAAACTAAAAATAGGACACATTCCGAAAAGAAACCTTTAGATTAGGATTTTGATTAAAAATAACAGACATTGCGAAAAGAAGAAAAGGATTAGGTTTTTTATTGAAAAATAAGATATATTGAAAAAGGATAACATAATAATGGTGTTTTGATTAAAAGATAGGAGATATTCCAAAAGGAAAACATAGGATTATTGTTTTGATTCAAACATAATAGGCATATCGAAAAAAAAATATATGATTAGTGTTTTGATTCAAAACTGAAAAATTGGACGCATTATTATAAGATAACATAGGATTAGGGTTTTGCTTCAAAAAAAGTAAACATTATGAAAAGAAAACATAGAATTAAGGTTTTGATTCAAAAATAGTAGACATTCACAAAAGTAAAAATAGGATTATTTTTTGATTAAAAAATGGGAGCCATTCCGAAAATAAAACATAGGGTTGGGCTTTCAATTGAAAATATGAGACATTACCGAAATAAAACATAGGATTATTCTTTTAATTAAAAAATAGTAGACATTCGGAAAAGAAAAGGATTACGTTTTTGAATGAGAACTGATAAATAGTAGACATTAGGAAAAGAAAACATAAGAGTCAGGTTTTGATTGAAAGAATGGAGATCTTCACAAAACAAAACACAGGATTAGGATTTTTATTCAAAAATTGGAGGCATTGCGAAAAGAAAAATAAGGTTAGGATTTTGATTACAAAAATGCAAAATTCGAAAAGGAAATCCAGGATTAGGGTTTTGATTTAAAAGTAGGAGACTTTGCTATAAAAAAACATAGGATTAGCATTTTGATTTAAAACCAAAAAATAAGGAACAATTCCGAATAAAAACATAGGTTTAGGGTTTTCATTAAGAAATAGTAGACATTACAAAAATAAAACCATTGGATTAGGGTTTTGATTCGACAATAGCAGTTGTTGCGAAAAAAAACATAGGATTAGGGTTTGATTAAAATATAGGAGATATTCTGAAAAGAAAATATACGATTAGGGTTTTGATTGAAAAAAAGAGACATTTTAAAAATAAAACATAGGATTAGTCTTTTCATTAAAAACTGATAAATAGGTGCCATTACGAAAAGAAAAAGAAGAATTAGTATTTTGATTGAAAAATAGGAGGCATTACCAAAAGAAAACATAGGATTAGGGTTGTAATTAAAAGTTAGGAGACATTCCGGAAAGAAGAAATAAGATTATGGTTTTAATTCACATATAGTAGGCATTCCAAAAAGAAAATATAGGATAATGGTTTTGATTGAAAAATCAGAGACATTACTATAAGAATCATAGGGTTAGGGTTTTGAATAAAAATGGGTGACAGTACTATAAGAAGATATAGGATTAGAGTTTTGATTCAAAAATAGTAGACATTTCTACAAGAAAACATAGGATTAGGGTTTTAACTGAAAATTATGAGATATTTCCAAAAGATTACATAGGATTATGATATTTATTGAAAAATAAGAGACATTATTATAATAAAATATAGGGTTAACATTTTGATTAAAAACCAAAAAATATGGGGCATTTCCAAAATAAACATTAAATTAATGTTTTTATTCAAAAATAGGAGACATTGAGAAAAGAAAACATTGAATTTGTGTTTTGATTGAAAAATATGAGTCATTCCGAAAGAAAAATAGGATTAACGTTTTAATTCAAATATAGGATTAATGTTTTGATTTAAAAATATGATACATTACTATAAGAAAACATAGGACTAGTGTTTGAATGAAAAATTGGAGATATTAATATAAGAAAACGTAGGATTTGGGTTTTGATTCAGAAATAGTCGTCATTCTTAAAAGAAAATATAGGATTACGGTTTTGATTCAAATATAGTAGGCAACATTACTATAATAAAGGATTAGGGTTTTGATTAAAAATTTGCAGACATTACCAAAACAAAGTATAGGATTATGGTTTTGACTGAAAAATGAGACTTTATAAAAAAAATAAAAATAAAGGATTAATGTTCTGATTCAAACTTTAAAAACAGGACACATTGCGAAAGGAAAACATAGGATTAGTGTTTTCATTAAAAACTAACAGATATTACGAAATGAAAATAAAGGTTTAGGTTCTTTATTGAAAGATAGGAGAAACTTTGGAAAGAAAACATAGGTTAGGGTTTTGATTCAAAACTGATAAAGAAGAGACATTAAGAAAAGAAAACATTGGATTAAGGTTTTGTTTGCAAAATAGGAGACATTCCAAAACGAAAAAAAAAGGATTAGGGTTTTGATTCAAAAATAGTATACATTCCAAAAAGAAAACATCGGATTAGGGTTTTAATTGAAATACAGTAGCCATTCTGAAAAGAAAACGAAGGATTAAGGTTTTGATTGATAAATATGAGACATTCCGAAAATAAAAACATAGGATTATCTTTTTGCATAAAAATAGAAAACATTCATAAAAGAAAACATAAGACTAAGGTTTTGATCAAAAAATAGGAAGCATTAAAAAAACACTTAAGATTAGGGTTTTGATTAAAAAACATGAGTCATTATGAAAAGAAAACATAGGATTCGGCTTTGTTTGCAAAATAGGAGACATTCCGTAAACAAAATATAGATTAAATTTTTGATTCACATATAGTAGGCATTCCAAAAGGGAAAACATAGGATTAGGGTTTTGGCTAAAAAATAGAAGATATTATTATAAGAAAACACTGGATAAGTGCTTTGGTTGATAAACAAGTGACATTAGTATAAGAGAACACAGGATTATGTTTTTGAATGAAAAATGGGAAACATTAATGCAAGAAAACATATGATTAGGGTTTTGATTAAAAAATAATAGACATTCTGAAACGAAAATATAGGATTAGGGTTTTGATTGAAAGATATTAGACATTTCGAAAAGAAAATTAGACAAGGGTTTTGATTAAAAAAAAAATAGGAGATATTAGTATAATAAAAATGGGATTAGAGTTATGACTAAAATAAAAAAAAAAAATAGGGGACATTTCCATAAGAAATCTTATGATTTCCATTTTGATTCAAAAATATGAGCCGTTCCAAAAGGAAAATATAGGATTAGTGTTTAATACAAAAACATGAGACATTCTGAAAAGAAAATATAGGATCAGGGTTTTGATTGAAAACTAGTAGACATTTTGAAAAGAAAACATAGGATTAGGGTTTTGATTGAAAAATAGGAGACATTCCAAAACTATAGCATAGGATTAAGGTTTTGATTGAAAAACGATAAATAGAAGACATTCCGTAAGTGTTTTAATTGAAAAATATGAGGCATTGCAAAAAGAAAACATATGATTAGTGTTTTGATTCAAATATAGTAGCCATTCCGAAAAGAAAACATATGATTTGTGTTTTGATTGAAAAATAGGAGCATTACTATAACAAAAGAAAGGATTAGGGTTTTGATTAAAAAATAGTACACAATCCGAAATGACAACATAGAATAAGGGTCTTGATTGAAAAATATGAGACATTATGAAATGAAAACATAGGGTTAGGTTTTTGATTGAAAATATATCACTATAAGAAAATATAGGATTAGGGTTTAAAAAAAAAATAGTAGACATTACAAAATGGAAAGAAATGCTTATGGTTTTGATTCAAAAATAGGAGACATTCGGAAAAGAAAACATAGGATTAGTGTTTAGATTAAAAAATATGAGACATTACTATAAGAAAATATAGGATTAATGTTTTGATTCAAAAATAGCACAAAATCAGAAAAGAAAAGAAATTATTAGTTTTTTAATTGAAAAATATTAGACATTCTAAAAAGTAAAGAATAGGTTAGGGTTTTAATTGAAAACATAGGATTAGGTTTTTGATTGAAAATATATTACTATAAGAAAACATAGGACTAGTGTTTCGATTAAAAACCTAAAAATATGGGACATTTCCAAAAGAAAACATGGTATTAGTGTTTTGATTCAAAAATAGTAGACATTCCCAGAAGAAAACTTAAGATTACGGTTTTGACAAAAAAAATAGGAGACATTTCTGAAAGAAAACATAGAATTAGTATTTTGATTATAAAATAAGAGACATTACGAAAAGAAAACATAAGATTAGGGTTTTGATTTGAAAAAATGAGACATTTCAAAAAGGAAATATAGGATTCAGGTTTTAATTAAAAGATAGGATTAGTAATGTTTTCATTTGGAAATGCCTCTTTTTTCTTGAAAATATGAGACATTTTGAAAAGTTTCATAATTTCTCGTATTTTTCAATAACATTTCCAAATGAAAACATATGATTAGTGTTTTGATTGAAAAATAACTAAAATTACCAAAAAAAAAATAGGTTTGGATTTTCTTTGTAAAATATTAAACATTACGAAAAGAAAATGTATAATTATGTTTTTGAATAAAAAATAGGAAACATTCTGATCAAGTTTTTGAATAAAAATAACAACCATTTCAAATCAAAAGATAGGGGATATAGGAAAAGAAACGAAATCAAAGGATTAGGGTTTTGATTTAAAAGATAGGATTAGGAAAAGAAAACATAGGATTCAAGTTTTGACTCAAAACTAAAAACATATGATTATGGTTTTTATTGAGAAATATTAGACATTACAAAAAGAAAACATAGTATTATTGTTTTGATAAAAAAATATGAGACATTCCCCAAATAAAACATAAAATTAGAGTTTTGATTAAAAAAAAATGAGGCATTAAAAAAACATAGGATTTGGGTTTTGATTAAAAAATATGAGACATTACGAAAAAAACATAGGATTGGGGAAAAAAAACTTATGATTATGGTATTGATTGAAAAATATGAGACATTATGAAAAGAAAACATTGGATTATTGTTTTGATTAAAAAATAGGAGGCATTCCCAAAAGATAACATAAGATTAGGGTTTGATAGAAAAATAGCAGACATTACTATAAAAAAACTTAGGATTAGGGTTTTGAATGAAAAATAGGAGACATTAATATTTTTTTAATAGGACAAAAGGATTAGGGTTTTGATTCCAAAAAATAGGATCCAGTTCAAACTATCATTCGGAATGTGTACTATTTTTCAATCAAATGATAGGATGAGGGTTTTCAATCGAATAGTTTTGAATAAAAAAAATATAATTGTCTTTTAATGCAAAAAAGCCAAAAATATAGGATTACGGTTTTGATTCAAATATTGTAGGCACTCATAAAAAAAACATGCAATTAGGGTTTTAATTTAAAAATAGTCGTCATTTCCAAAAAATAGAAACCCTACTAAAAAACTAGTTTGGAATGTCTCATTTTTTTAATAAAAAATAGTAAACATCGAAAAAAAAAAAAAACACATTGGCTTAGGGTTTTGATTGAATAATAGGAGACATTACTATAAGAAAATATTAGATTAGTGTTTTGATTCAATATGGGAGGCCTTGAAAAAAACATAGGATTAGAGTTTTCATTAAGACATATAAAACATAGGATTAGAGTTTTGAATAAAAAATAGTGGGTATTCTGAAATTAAAACATAGGATTAGGGTTGTCACACCCCGACCTGCCATCCCACGGGACGCAACAACCGCTGTGATAATCCCAAGGAGGGATACTTCGCCCCTCAACCCTCCGGAATAGAAGTACAATGTCTACTTTTTTTTTAATCAAAACCATAATACTATGTTTTCTTTTCAGAATGTCTCATATTTTTCAATCCAAATGCTAATCCTTTGTTTTCTTTTCCGAATATCTACTACTTTTTATTCAAAATTGTAATCCTATGTTTTTTTATAGTAATATCTCATATTTTTCATTCAAATCCAATGTTTTCTTATAGTAATATCTCCTATTTTTAAATAAAAACAATAATCATATGTTTTGTTTTTGGATGCCTACTAAATTTTAATCAAAACTTTAATCCTGTGTTTTTTTTTTTCATAACGTCTCCTATTTTTCAATCAAAACCCTAACCTATGTTTTCTCTACGTAATGTGTCCTGTTTTACAATTTGAATCAAAACCCTAATCTTATGTTTTCTTTTTACAAAACCTCCTATTTTTTATTCAAAACTTTAATCTGATGTTTTATTTTTGGAATGTCTATTATTTTTTAATCAAAACAATAATCAAATATTTTCTTTCCGTAATGTCTCATATTTTTCAATCAAAAAGCTAACCTATGTTTTTTTTTTATTTGGGATGTCTATTATATTTTAATCAAAATTCTAATCCTATATTTTCTTTTGGAAATGTCTCCTATCTTTCAATTGAAACCAAAATCTTATGCTTTGAAAAAAAAAGGAGATATTCCAAAAGAAAAGATTACTAATCCTATCTTTCAATCAAAACCCGAATCCTATGTTTTCTTTTTTATATGTCCTATATTATGCAATGAAAACCCTAATCCTAACCTTTCTGTTTGGAATGTCTACTCTTTTGAAACAAAACACTAATCCTATCTTTTTTCATAGTAATACCTCATATTTTACAATCAAAATCATAATCTTATGTTTTCATTTTTCGATGTCTTCTATTTTTGAATCAAAACAATACTCATTTATTTTCTTTCGTAATGTCTCATATTTTTTAATCAAAACTGTAATCCTATGTTTTTTTTGGAATGCCTCCTATTTTTGAATCAAGATCCTAATCTTATGTTTTCTTTTGGGAAGGTTTGCTATTTTTGAATCAAAACAATAATCATATGTTTTCTTTTCATAATGTCTCATTTTCTCAATCAAAACCCTAATCTTATGTTTTCGTTTCGTAATAGCTTCTATTTTTTAATCAAAACCCTATTACTAGGTTTTCTTTTGGGAATGCCTGCTATTTTTTAATCAAGACCCTAATGCTATGTCTTCTTTTCAGAATTTCTGCTATTTTTGAATCAAAACCCTAATCATACGTTTTCTTATAGTAATGTCTCCAATTTTTCATTCAAAACCTTAATCGTATGTTTTCTTGTAGTAATGTCTCCTGTTTTGAAATCAAAACACTAATTCTATGTTTTTTTTTTCAGAATGCCTACTATATTTGAATCAAAAAGATAATAATATGTTTTTTTTTTCAAAATGTCTTCTATTTTTCAATAAAAAACGTAATACATTCTTTTCTTTTCGAAATGTCTACTATTTTTGAAACAAAACTCTAATTCTATGTTTTCTGTTCGGAATGTGTCCTATTTTTGAGTTTTAAATCAAGACCCCATTCTTTTTTTTTTCTTTTCGGAATGTGTCATTTTTTTAATCAAACCCTTATCCTATCTTTTGTTTTCGGAATGTCTACTATTTTTGAATGAAAACCCTAATCGTATGTTTAATTTTTGGAATGTCTCCTATTTTTTATTAACAAAAATCCTAATCTTATGTTTTCTTTCTGTAATGTCTCCTATTTTTGAATCAAAACACTAATTCTAAGTTTTTTTTGGAATATCTCCTATTTATCAGTTTTCAATCAAAATAATAATCATATGTTTTGATAGTTCGACTCATTTGCTATTTCATTTTTGATTTGTTTCTTGAGTGTAATTTGTGTGCTTAAGTCCTGTTGAGTGTCTCTTGTGTTAGGACCTTAGTTGAGGTGTTTAAAGAGGTTAAAAAGATGGTAGAAAACACTTGAAAAGTGTAAAAGCAAGGCACGAGGCTTGCGAGCACTTGGTATGCCCAAATGGGTTGAATTTGAAGCTTCACATCTAATAAAACAACCTGTTAAACAACCCGTGAACCACCCCATGAGCAATTCAGAAACTTTCATAGACCATAAAACAGCTAGTGAACAATCTCATGCTAAGGGCTATTTAAGGGTCTTCTTGGTGCTGCTAGGCACTTCTTTAAGGCTTTCTTCCTCTCCTTCGTCCTCTAAAAACTTCATTTCTCCTCTTCAAACTCTTTATATTTGGACTCCAAACAAAAAAATAAGTGGAGATTTTTCTTCTTCACCTATGAATTAAAGAAGAGCTTCATTAGAGTCTTGAGAAGCTTAGTGGTGAGTTGGATTCTCTCCTTCTTCTCCTTTCTCTTCTTGGCTAGATTCTTGAGATTCGTGGTCGGAGAACCTAGTTTTTGGTGGGATTTAAAGAATAGAAGTAGTTTGAAGTTGTACATCTTGATTTCATTGAGAATTGAGAGAGATCTTTCATCTCTTAGATTAGAGTTACTGTAGCACAAACCGAAGTTGAGTTTCTTTTGCTTTTCTTGTTAGTTTTGAGGGTTGTGAGAATTTCATCCTTGTTAGATCTTCTTGTTAGAGTATTTAGCAAACCCTAGAAGCAATCATTTTCCCATTTTGAGCATTTTCCTTCATTCAAGTTGGTTAATATGTTGTTAATGTTTGTTGCTTGTGTTGGTTTGTTTAATTGCTTCTAGGAGGAAAAACTTCAAGCAAGGGAAAAGTGCCGGTGGAGAAGTAACACCGGAGGTCTTTAGCTCACCATGTTTCTGAGAAGGATTTCTAAATTATGGAATAAAGAACATGTATGTTTTCTAATACTTAAACTGCTTGCCTTTGAATGATAAACTTCTTATTGCTAAAACTCTTGAAATGCTTTCAATGGGATTTATAAATCATGATAATTTATGAATTGGCTTATTTCAAGAATGCTTGTTAAGTTTATATATTGTTGTTGTTTGGAAACTCTATACTTTGAAATATATGTTTCAAATTGTGTATTTTCAAGAGACTTGATATTCATGTTATGGTGACCAAAAAGGCATGCGTAAACCAAGTTAAATTTCATTGTGATGATGTTATATTTGAAGTGTTCTTTTAAAGGAGACTCTTGTATGATGTTTTCTTGATGAAAATGTTTTCATTGAAGATATTATGATTAGTTTGCTCACTCTTGGATTGAAAATTGTGTATGTGAACACTTGTAATCCCATGATGAGATTTATACTATCATGTTAATATGTATACTATACTGAGCCTACGCGCTGGATTGTTATTTAAATGTTTTGATGGTGACATGGGGAAATCCCCAATACTTACTAAATAAGGGTTAGAGTTTCCAAGGGCTGACCTAGTTAGGGTGGCATGGAAGACTTAGATATGGTATCACCCTTTCATGGGGCGCGTAGGGAGCCTGAAACACTACAAGAAAATAACAGTTTACCCATGAAAAATTACCCATAGACACATTCCTTGGGCAATTACACAGGAAATACCCACAAAATAGCTAGGAACTAGTAAAATCAAGATATATCAGAATTACCCAAGGAATAAACACGGATTTCCCAGGGATGTATACTTCCTAGGTAAGACGTGTGTAAATAACGCGGGTGGTTCCCGCCTTAAAAATACCTATGGATTACCTAGAAACAATTTATGTGGGTAAAATTTTTGTGGGTTATCCGTGGGTAAATTATATGCACCCACCCACGGATTACCTAGGGAAAGTTGTTTGTGTGTACTATTGTTATGGGTAATCCATGGGTAAAAAGGGTGCTTATAATTTACCCACGGATTACCCAGGAACAATTTGTTTGTGTGTACTGTTGTTGTGGGCAATTCGTTGGTAAATAGGGTATATATAATTTACCCATGGATTACCCAGGGAAAGTTGTTTGTTGGCATTGTAGTTGTTTGTAATCCGTGGGTAATTTGAATGTTAAATTTGACTCTATGATGTCACCCTCAAAATGCCCAAACATATTATCCGTGTGTAACATGTGCGTGGGAATCCATGGGTACTTAGGGATATAAATTTTGGTTCAAAATATACCTAGGGATTACCTAGAGAAAATGCCATGGGTAAATAGATTGTAGGTAATCCCTGAGTAATGTTTGTCCAAAACATTGATAATCTCTAATTAATTATAATAAAAATTTAAAACTATGTAATCATTAATAAATACTAATAGAGTTAATAATAAAATAGACATGTCCATTTAGGTGTTATTGGATCGGATTCCGTATTATCCAGGGGCGCCGGCGGGGTCTGTTGACCCCGCCTGCTCCTTCCTCCCTATGCCCTTGCCTACCTTTCTTCCACTCCTCCCCTTCCCCGTCCGCCCTCCCCCTTCCGCTCTACTACCTTCAAAGTTTTTTTTTAAAATATATTTTTTAATTTTAAAATTTTTTATCTTTTTTATGTTTTTATATTTTCATTATTTTTATATTTTATTTTTCCAATTGAATGATTTATTTATTTCTCATTTATTAAATGTTTTTGTTGAGTTTGTTATTTTTAAAAATGTTGAGAAAATTTGTAAAAATATGTATGATTGATTAATGTTCATTGATTTTTAGGGATTTGAGAAATATCAAGGCTCTGATCTAATAATAAATAATTTTTTTAATTATGATTAATTTAAATAGAAGTTTAAATGAAATTTAATATTTTTCAAAAATATTTCATAAAAATTAAATTTATAAAAAATATTTAAATGAATTAAGATAAATTATTAAATATTTTTACGACTATAAATCAGAACAACATCAACTCAATGGTAATGCCAATGAAGTAATTACTTTAGGCACTTTTTTTTTTTTAAATCCTCACCTTGGATTTTTTTAATAATAATTTTGAAAATTCAAAATTTGAAAGACTACCTATAATTATAATAATGCAAAAATATTTTAATTTAATATTTAATCAATCCAATTTAATCTTAATTTTAAAATTTTAAAATAATAAGGTAAGATATTAAATATTTCATTTTAATACTTAATTAGTCATATCTTCTCTAACTAACTTTTCAAAATCTTTTGTAATGGCTTTTTCATGCATTTGATTCTCCAAAATTAATATAATATTTATTTATTTTAATTATAAATAAGAGCTTTTGTAGTTTTGATATTGTTACAATTTTCTTGTTAGATTTTTGTTTTATTGTGTTTTATTCACAAATTTTAAATATATCCTTTTATCATGAGTTTAATAGTATGTGAAAAGATAAACAAATATCTTAAATAGGTATTTATTAAAATAAAATAAATTTTATTTAATAAATTAGAGGGTTTATTCTAAAATTCCATATAGACATCTAATTATCTTAAGCCTCCTGAGTCAGAATTATAATGAATTCTAAATTTTGATAAAAATAATTTTTTTTGATATATTAATTAATGTTAATTATTTTTCTTAAATCTGACTTATTTTTATGAAAAAAATTAAATATATTTTATAAATCAAAATTTTAAATTAATTAATTACCCCCTCCCCCCACTATGATTTCTAGCTCCACCCCTGATATTATCTATCTATATCCGAAAAATCTAGTCGGATTAAGATTGGGTTTAATCATCTATATATATATATATATATATATATATATAGATAGAGAGAGAGAGAGAGAGCATAAAAACCCTTTCAATGGACCACGTTAGCAACAACGTCCCGCGGGGACGGGTAACGAAAAAAAAAAAAGACAAATCTTGACAAAACTTACATCAAGAATGTGGACCTCTTGCAACCGTCGGATATCTCTGATCAAGTCGAGGATACGATCAGTGATCCCTTCATCAATCAGCCTCGAGATGAGCATTAGCACGAATCCCGATGAAACCAACACGGTTACTGCCAGATCAGAGGGAGAGATGTGGGCATGCACGGGTCTGGTACTTCAAAGTGATTGGATTAGGAGCCGAATCGGGCCGCAGTGATGAGTGGATTGGATGAATGGATGGATAGAAGGACGCATCGAACGGTGGAAAGCGCGAATGCGACAACGCGGCGGCCTGACTGCTACCTCTTGCCAAGACATCTTATCGTTTCCTTAACGCTCACCACCCCTTTGTTTACCCACTGTTACATAACATTCATCTAATCCTCAAACTACAATGTTTTTTTTTTTTTTGAAATAAGGACTAAAATAAAATTTCAGATAAAATATCAGTTAAATAAATTTTATTATTTCATTATTTTTATTTTGATGTTTTATTTGATACAATAGATGTTTGAGAAACATTGGTAACCCAATAGTATATTATCATAATTATGAATTACCATACTAAAAACTAAACCTTTTTTATTTTAGTACTATAATTGAGTCAAAACAGCTTTCTTGGCTAGCAAAACACAAGTCCTAAGTAGGATTAGTGGCTACTAAATGAGATGTGAGGCCTCGCGTCAAATTTAAAAAATTGTTTTTAATTATTTAATATATATTTTATTTTAAAAAAAAAACAGCAATAAAAGATATTGATTGATTATTTTATATGTTAACATGATAAATAATAAAAGTTTTTAATTGAGAAAAAGTAAATAATTTAGTAATTATTAAATTGAAAATATTAAAAATCAATTTATTAAAATTAAAGTTTGAACAAACCTATAGCCAATACCGTAATGCCACGTGGAAGGAACTGTATAATAAATTTGTTCCTGGAAGGCAAGATAACTTATAGTATAAAAAGGCTCATATTTTCAATTAAATCTAAAAAATTAAAGCCATTGATTTTCCCCCAAATTGTCACATCCAAGAGGATCACTCTTTCTTCGTCCCTGATTTGAGCACTTCCCGACTCACCGCCACTCCACTTCTCTTCCGGCCAGTCGATCTCCTTCGCCACTTAATGAACAATTTTTCTTTATCTTCGAAGGTGCATCTTCCTTTACCCTCCATGAATTTTTGGTTATTTCTACGTTGTCAGATTATGTGTTTTGATTCAAGTTCTTGATTAGCAATTTCCTGCAAGATTTAGGGTTTGATTTGATTTAGGTATGCTTTTAGTCTCATGGATTTGTTTCTAAGTTCTTGATTACCGGTTTTTGCAAGAGTTAGGTATGCTTATATCTCATCGGATTTGTCTTATGTTTTGGTTATTTGCTGTTTGATTCTATTCTTCATTGTTGGATTATTGAATGTTTTAGTTTCTTTTGAGTTTATTTTTTAGCTTTTTCTTAGTTCAATATGTGATCTGATGTTAGGATTGTGATCTTGGTTCTGATGTATTTGTTGTTATTAATTAATTGATGTTGTGATTTAATTCATCAAGAAGTGTTTGGTCGGAAAGGAAATCTGGAATCTCTGTTCGGCTGAACCATAGTGGTCTCTGTTTTTCTTTTTCTTTCTTTTAATGTACTAGACCATTGGTTTAATTTGCTTCCTTTGTGGCTGTTACAATATAATTAAGATTTATTTGAAAAAGATACGCATAAGAGCATGTTTTCCTTATGAAAGAATGTGAAATTCAAATGCCTAAAGTTTACAAATTTATTTTTTATAAACAAGTGTGTGTTTTGTCCAGGAAGAAAAACATATGCAATATCATAATGCAATAGACTACAGAATAATTTATTTGGTAACAAATTATTAAAGCACTCTATCCGTCCATAATCGAAATCTTTAAGGAAAGGTGTGGCATGAAAAAATTGAGATTGCTATTGCAGGAAAAAAAAAGGTTTCTTAAACTTTCTTTTGACATGGATAGAAAACATATGAATTAGAAGAGCATATGATAGGTCTGCTTATAGTTTTTAAATGGTGAAATAATAATAATATTTGGATATTTTAACAACAGAATTAGAAGAGCATACATGGTGTTTTGTTGGCAATTTGCTGTACCCCCTTCATCTCTCTCTTTGGTTAAGTGTTACAATAATTAATTTCTTTGTCATTAAACAAAGGGAATTGATTGATAAATTAAATAGTTAATGGGATTCTTTAGTTCTTCTCCCCTCCCAATGTTTCCATAGATTGGAAATACTTCAATTCTATGCATTTGTTTTCCTCCTGGAAGAATCAATAAACAAGAATACAATGATGCTTTGTTTTTTGGGGGTTTAAATTATTTGAAGGCAATGTGTAATCCACCTGAATCCTTTTTTTTTAAGGCATGACAAGTATTGGATTAGTGGTCAAGTGGGCCTTTAAGAGACAAATGATTGAATACAAACACATAAGCAACAATATTAACCAAAAGTTGCCACCACATGAGATTACAGAAACTAAATAAGGCCTAAATTTTCAATAGTTTTCTTTTACAACTTGCAAATGAGTGTGTGTGCGTGTGTGTGATCCTTCACATGAGAACCACTTTGATCAATTACTATTTACTTTCAAATATAAATTTTCTTTTTCCATTTAAATAATATGAATAATATATTTATATATTTAAGTTATTGCTGGCATGCATTGGAGTTGCAAGCCTTTTTGCTTGAAAGATGAAAAAATGTTATTTGATGGATGGTTTTCATTTAATGCTATTTGATGGATGTTTCATTCAATAACACTCATGTAAGCCTTTAACAAGGTGCTTTTGGGAAAAACACCCTATTTGGATTTAGATTAACAACATAGTCATTGCTTGGATTTGGAGTGGTATAATTGCTTTCCATTTCTGTATTTTTTCATTCTCTTTCTAATGAATTTTTTTTAAAAAAAAAACCATCATCTTGTGATCTTTTCTTTGCTTTACTTTCATTCTCTTTCTTAGAATTTTTAGTCAGAGTAACAAGCAAATAAATGCTTGTAATTAAAAGCTTTTACTCCAATTTTTCTTATATGTTGTTTTCTCCCATTTAGCTTGGTTATTCAATCTTATTTTCTCTTTTCTAGCTTGGCGGAACACTTTCGCTTCCTTGGGGTTTATTTGGAGATCACTGTAGCCTATCCTTTTTGCGAAGATCAGATTGATTGGAGGCGCAAGTATGCCCACTTCATCTTTTCCTTAATTTTTTAGATTTTTGTTAGGGTTTTTTGGTGCTTTGTTTGATGTGTTTGGTGTGCTAAGTATGGAAAGTAGAAGGCTTTAGTGGAGCCTTCTAAAATGGTTTGTACTGTCCTTCTTGAATTATTATTATTTTTAGTTTATTTTGTGTTGATGGGTTTGGGTGATTATTATTTGGCAGTGGTTGTAATTTATATATTTGTTTTAAATTTATTATGTGATTATTAGTTTCAAGTGCATCTCTCATTCTCATGCAAATTGTTTGTTCGTGATATCATATAGCATGTCAACAATGTCATTGATTCACTATTATTTTATTTATTTATTTCTATATTTTGCTTGTAAAAGCTTGTGGTTATTATTAAAAAAAAGCCCAAGGTGTGGAGATACCAATTCCACTTTTGAGCACGCTATAATTGCATTCATCTCATGATATACTCAATTCCTTGTTTCCTGTGTGTCCTGGCCTAGATTTTTTGTCATTTTTTTCGTTGAGGAATAGTTGGATAACATAATGCAATTATTTTTTTTTTACTTTGTTATTACGAACCTTTAATGAAGAATGTGCACTTAAATCTTCCAAAAGCTTTTACTTTCGCTGTTTAATTATTGGTCTGGGATCTTTTTGTCTAACTTCAGTCAGTCTACTAATAGAATTTCAATAATTCTCCATGATAACAATAAGCAAGTGCATTTTGAAGGTTTAACTTTTTCCTGTGAAATAGCACTTATTGATAATAGTTATAATAAACAATAATAATTGAAGTAATAATTTGCATGTGCTATGCTTCAAAATGCAAACCTTAATAAATATTTCAAGAATTGTGATACATCACTGACGATATTTTCTATTGTGTTTTTTTTAATAATTTTATTTTTGGTTTAATTTCAAGCTTTCAGCCAATTATCTAACATGGGTTTTGGTCTATTAAAAAAAAGGAATCATTGTAACAATATGAGCATCATATTCTCATGTTAATCCCATTGAACCTGAGTTATTCATTAAATACAATTTTCTTTGTGTTGGTCCACGTGGAGATATCTATTCTCATATTGACAATCTATGATTTATAAGGCTCTGAAATTGAATTTTTCAATTGCTTCTATGTTATTATCTTTCGGTGTGTGTGTGTGTGTATATATATATATATATATAATTTTTTTTTTGGTTTTGTAGTTAGATATTAGTTTGAAAAAACAAGCTTGCGAGTTGCTAGACACAAGTGAACACACAAGTAAGTACCACATTACATGCTAACTTGGTTGTATATATATCTGTGTGTGTGTGTGTGTGTGTGTGTTTGTACTTGGTTTATGATGAAGAATGTTAATTGAGACTTGCATGACTAAATTTTGGTCACATTCATGATTAGAAGATTATTAAGTTCAAACATAATGTATCAAAATTGCAATCTTTTAGATAATCTCATACTTGTTTTTGGTGTGATGCTTAATTAATTATTTGTGGCACATGTTTTATATCTCTCACTTATTTATGTCACATCATCATTTAATTAATGTTATGGTTTTTAGATTTTCAGACCCATTACTATAATAAACGACATGCGCATGTGTCGTAATTGTTATTGTACATCGTAACATTTTTCACATATTCTTTATTACATTGTACATTCATGTGGGCAATCACATATATCTATATTGTGTCTACATTCTTTAAAGATTGAATAAGGGCTATTTAATTTGCCACTAACAATTATTAGGAGGGAAGTGTCCAATGCTATATATTTTTTCATGATATTTGTTAGTTATTATTTTTACCCTACTTTCCTCCATATTGACAAATATAGGACACTAAAAAATTTAATATTACATTTTAAATTGTATTGTTTTTACAAATTACTATTATCTATTAAAGAATGAAATGAGGATTGGACGGGAATGGATGTATAATAGACTTATAGATGGACGTAGGTCTATTAATCCTGAATTCTTGGTTGGAGTTGAGTCATTTATTGAATATGCTTGTCAACAACCAACATTTATGGATCGTGATAATATAAGATGCCTTTGTTGTAAATGTCAAAACAGAACGTTTCTCTTAGTAGATGACGTCAAGTTACATCTTACTAGGAATGGATTTATTAAAGATTACTACAAGTGGGTTTTCCATGGGGAGCCCTTACGTATTGCAAACTCCGTGCAAACACAGTACGATTCAGCTTTTATAGAAGAAGCAGAAGGATCAAATCCATATCGCAATATGGTTATAGATGCGATTGGTCCGGATTTTGACCCACATTTTGGTGTAGATGAAGAGGAAACCCCTGATTTGAAAAATCAAAGATTATATGACATGCTTCATAAGGCTAATGAACTGTTGTGGGAAGGTTGTTCCAAGCATTCACAGTTATCTACTATTGCTAGATTGTTGAATATTAAGTCTGAATTTCATATGTCAGAGAAGTGTTATGATGCTATATTGCAATTTATAAATGAAGCATTGCCAATTGATAATAAATTAGTTGATAGCTTTTATGAAACAAAGAAGTTTGCTGCAGATTTAGGTCTTCTATGTGAGAAAATACTTGCATTAATGGATGCATGTTATACTGGGGGAGGATGCTCATAGAAGAAGTTGCAAGTTTTGTGATCAACCTCGATACAGAAGTAGACAAGGAGAATCTACAAAAGGAAAGATTGATATACCACAGCAAAAGATGTATTACTTTCCTCTTACACCCAGATTACAAAGGTTGTATGCTTCAGAAGTTACGGCTAAGTATATGAGGTGGCTTGATGAACATGATCAAAAGGATGACATCACATGCCATCCATCTGATGCTGAGGCATGGAAGCATTTTGATCGTACAAATCCATCTTTTGCATTAGAGGCTCGAAATGTAAGGCTGGGGTTATGCACCGATGGGTTTCAACCATTTGGACAATCTGGTAAGCAATTCTCTTGTTGGCCTGTCATTGTTACACCATATAATTTTCCACCATGGATGTGTATGAAAGAGCCTTATATGTTTTTTAACCGTTATTGTTCCTGCTCCAAGAAATCCAAAAAAGAAGTTAGATGTGTACTTACAACCTTTGATAGCATAATTAAATGATCTTTGGAATGTTGAGGTACTCACATATGATGTTTCCAAGAAGCATAATTTTCATATGAGGGCTGCACTTATGTGGACCATTAGTGATTTTTCAGCATATGGAATGTTATCTGGATGGAGTACAGCGGGTAAGAAAGCATGTCCATATTGTATGGAGAAATCAAAGGCTTTTAGCCTACTGAATGGGGGAAGGGTTTCATGGTTTGATTGTCACCGTCAATTTCAATCTGAACATCATACCTTTAGAAGGAACAAAAATAACTTCATAAAGAATAGAATTGAGGAGTCTCCACCTCCATTGATGTTGACTGGGGAAGAGCTTCTAACACAAATAGAGAATTTAAAATTGAAGAAAATAACAGAAGCTGGTGCTGAACAATGGAATGCTCCAATTTGCAAGACTTGTGGTTGGAACAAACGTAGTATATTTTGGGATTTGTCATATTGGAGTACTAATCTCATTCGCCATAATCTTGATGTTATGCATATTGAGAAAAATGTTTTTGAGAATGTGTTTGCTACAATGATGGATGTTGAAGGAAAAACAAAAGATAATGCAAAGCCAAGGGAGGACAGAAAAATTTATTGCAAGCGCAAGGAGTTGGAGAAAAATGAATCAATTGGCAAATATCCCAAAGCTTGTTATAGCTTGGGCAAAGAAGAAAAGAAGATTGTGTGTGATTGGGTGACAAAACTAAAGTTTCCTGATGGGTATGTCTCTAATATGGCAAGGTGTGTAGACATGCAGAAGTACAAACTTTTAGGAATGAAAAGCCATGATTGTCATGTATTTATGCAGCGGTTAATTCCAATTGCTTTTTGTGAATTATTGCCGATGTCAGTATGGAAAGCATTAACTAAGCTGAGCTTGTTTTTTAGAGACCTTACATACACCATGATTAGAGTGGAAGACATGATTAGACTTCAAGAAGACATTCCTGTAATTTTGTGCAAATTGGAGAGAGTATTTCCACCTAGTTTTTTTTATTATATGGAACATCTTCCTATTCACTTACCTTATGAAGCAAGAGTTGGAGGGCCAGTTCAATATCGATAGATGTATCCTTTCAAAAGGTATACAAAAGTTTAAATTTGACATTTAGATTTAGAGTAATGTTAATTTGGAGAGAGTATTTCCACCTATTTTTTTCATGACTTAGGTTCTTGCGGCAATTGAAATTGAAAGTAACTAACAAAGCTAGAGTTGAAGGTTCAATTTGTAATGCATACTTGGTTGAAGAAGCATCAATATTTTGTTCTCATTATTTTGAGCCTCATGTTAACCCAAAAACAAGAAATGTGCCTCGTAATGATGATGGAGGTGAGATGGAATAATGTGAAGGAAATCTTTCTATATTCACTTATCCTGGTCGATCATATGGGGGTGCAAAATCAAGATAGTTGACTGATGAAGAATACCATGCTGCAAGAACTTATGTTATATTAAATTGTGATGAGATTCAACATTATATCAAGTAAGTTTTTCATTAATCATAAGAAAATAATAATAATTCCGTTACACTCATTCTTATTAACGAACTTTTCACGGTTGAAGGATATTTGTGGAAGAGTTAATGGCAAATACACCTAATATGATTGATATGCAAGTTGACATTAAGCTCGAGAATGAATTTGCCAACTGGTTTAGATCCTATGTAAGTGTTATCAATCATATACACCCTTTATTATTTTTATTTTGGTTGGATATTAATTTTGGGGTTATTTAATAAGCACATGATTTAAATAATAATGTCACTAGCCAAATCATGAAGGATGTTGCTTTGGGGCCTTTGAGAAATGTGATTACTTATCCGATATATTTTGTAAATGGGTTTAAATTCCACACACGTTATCACACTGCAGGAAGATCGACCGTTAATAGTGGAGTGTGTATCAAAGGTTCTAATTATAGTGAGCTATCAAGTGATTTTTATGGCACTTTAAACGAAATTATTCAATTAGAATATCCAGCACTTCCAATTAAAAAAACTTGTGCTTTTTAAGTGTGATTGGTTTGATCCAACTCCAAATATCGGGATGAAAGTTCACAAAGACTACAATCTTGTCGATATCAACCATAGAAGAAGGTTTAACAAGTATGAGCCTTTCATTTTGGCTGAACAAGCATCACAGGTATACTATGCACCATATCCAAGTATGAAGCGTGACAAGGTTGACTGGTGGGTTGTGTGCAGAATCAAACCTAGATCAGTTATCAATGTTCCTACAAATGATTTACCATTCCAAGATGATGAAGCTGAGGAGCATTTAATTGATATAATTGATGATACAATAACACCTTTAAATGACTCAAATGGTGTATTTGTAGATGTAGATGATGGATATGATGTTAATTTAGAAGGTGTAGATGAACTTGATTTCGAAGCAGCAAATGTGAAAGATGTTG
Source organism: Dioscorea alata (assembly GCA_020875875.1). Taxonomy (NCBI): domain Eukaryota; kingdom Viridiplantae; phylum Streptophyta; class Magnoliopsida; order Dioscoreales; family Dioscoreaceae; genus Dioscorea; species Dioscorea alata. Next base: position 9,542,420 of record CM037011.1, read on the forward strand.
AAGATAAAAACATGTCTAATGATAGTGATTATTAGAGTTGTTTTTTTTTAATGTACTAAACATTTGTTTAATATCATGGAGCACTTTTATTTTATGTTGTATGTAATTATTATGCTTTCGTATTGTTTTCTTTGGAATTATTTATTTATTGTTATAATTATAATGTTTATATGTTTTTTTTTCACACTCGTGTGTCATCATGTTTTTGCATGAATATTAATAGAGATGCCTAGAGGTAAGGGAATGACTAGGCTATATAGAGGAGGAGGCTCAAGTGGAAGAAGTACTAATCCCACCGATCAAGAGAACTTAACGAATATAGTCGAAAATGCCAATTAGATAAATGATACTACAAATGAGACCACTAATTATAGAGATGCATCTCATGATGTTTCAAATGAGGTCCCAAATGCCATTATTTCAGCAACTACTATATCTGAAGGCAGTAATAACACACAAAATCCTACTTGTAATGGAGGCAGACATCACATCAATATTATTAATGGATTGTAAGTATTCATTTATAAATACTTGATTATATATTATCATATATTATTTCATTTGCATATTTAAAATTGTAACAGGTTAGAACCCTCTAGCAAATGCTCAAGGGTGATAGCAAAGGTGTTCAAGCAGAAGGTAGATACCGAGGGTTACACATGGAAGACACTTTCACAAACTACAAAAGACTTTTATTTTGAGGAGTTTAGTGTATTATAATTTTGAATTTAAGTTAATTATTTGTATTTTTCTAATAATTGATAATTTATTAATTTTTAGAAGCATTGTATGTGGGATTCTTTCATGGAGACACAAGTGAAGATGGCATGGGCTGTAAAAGCTTCACAACGATATAGTGATTTTTTGAGGGACTCTGAAGAAAAACCAAAATATATATATCAGAAGATGATTGGAGACATTGGAAAGCTACTTGGGACACTCCTAACTATAAAATGAAAAGAGAAAAAAATTCAAAAAATCGACGGAGGATCAATATCCCATGTTGAGCATGGGAAGAAGCTTGTAAGTATAAATTGAATTTAATTGAGTGTTTGATGAGTTTGTGTTTGTTTTAAAATAAATAGATTTTTTTTTTCATTTTGAATAGGCTTGTAATTGTTACAATATACCTATGATTTATTTACATGTTGTATTGATTTATGGTTCTTATAGCATATATATATAGTTTGCTTACATACTTAATAGGCTTGTTGTTGTTGAATACATTGACTAATATATTTTGTTTATATATTTTTTTAATATTTGTCATGTTCCATATGTTTTAATGATAATTAAATTGTCATGGCTAAAGTTTATTGATTTTTTTTTATAGGCATCTTCATTGGGTCGAATGCCTACACCACATGAGTTATTTCTTTTTACTCATACAAAGAAGCATGATGGGAAAACTTTTGTTGATGAAAGGTCTAAATCACTTAATGTAAGTTTTAAAGCTTTTAAATCAATATAATTTATTTATTTTAACTTATAATGATTTATTCATAGTTATTACCATTTTTTTTGTTATAATTATAGGATAAAGTGGTGAGTTTGAGAGAGGCTCAGGGAAATTCTGGATCTGAAAATGATGCTTCTCAACCAATAGATGAGGTGGCAATTTATTACCAAGCAGCTGGTGGTGAGAAGAAGAAAAGGGTGTATGGCCTTGGATCTCAATCATCCTCTTATTATTGGAGTGGAAATACAAATGGAAACAAGTCAACTACAAGTTCTTCTGAAACACAAAATCAAGAGTTTCAAAATGAGTTAACAATGATGCACAAGAAGCTTGAAACACAAGATAATGTGATAACTGATTTGAGAAGAACAATACAAATGTTATGCGACCACATCGGTATGCCTCCTCCACCCGGATCTCAAAATGCTAGTAATAGTCAACCTGAAGAACATGAAGGCACAAGAGATGGAGATGATAATGATGATCATGGAGTTAGTTAAACATTTTATGCTTGACTTACTAGTTTATTTGGCTTGCATGGAGTAAAGATACTTATGTTGTGTTATTTTTTTGTTAATGTGATATACTTATATTGTGTTACTTTTGATTCATGTTCTACTTCTAAATACTTATATTGTATTACTTGTTTTTAATGTGAGAGATTGTTATCTTTTAATATATTTGAATTTGTGATTGGATTGATAGGTTCAATGAAATACCCATGAATTACACAAGGGATACCAAACAATTGGATATTATTAATAGGAGATTTACCTAGGGATTACCCAGGGATTGCTTATTTTAAACAAGATATTTACCGAGGGATTACCCAGGGATTGCTTATTTTAAACAAGATATTTATCCAGGGATTACCTAGGGGTTGCTTATTTTTAATAAGATATTTACCCAGGGATTACTCAGGGATTGCTTATTTTTAATAAGATATTTACCCAGGGATTACCCAAGAATTGCTTATTTTTAGCGTGAGATTTACCGAGGGATTACCCAGGGTTTTTTTTTTAAATAGAGAAATGCACCTAGGGATTGCCCAGGAATTACCCAACAAACATAACAATATTTCCCAGGGATTACCACTACTTGATTTACTGGGTAAAGTTTTACAAAATTTACCTAGCAATTACCTAGGAACAATCCGTTTGTAAGTCCTGGTTTTTTATTACATTCTAGGAATTACTCACCCAGGGATATAAACTATTTACCCAGGGCTTGTTTTTGGGTAATTTATGGCATTTTATTAAGCCCACGAATTATTTACATAGGGATATAAAATATTTACCTAGGGTTTTATCTATAGGTAATTTACATAGAGATGCGAAAGTCCGTGGGTAATGTTTTACCCTCGAGCCCATTAGTTGTGAACTAGGATCCGTGGGTAATCCTTGGGTAAATATGTTTACCCAGAGGTTTTTATAGTTTTACCCACAAAATAGTCCATGGGTAAAATGTTATTTTCTTGTAGTGAAAGGTGTGTAGGGTTAGGTTCCCTGAGTCACTACACAAGTTCCCTAACGGTGAACACCAAGATACACGCATCTTGGTGGCTCCTCACATAACCGAGAACACAGTTAGCGATGGAGGATTTTCGAGGCTATTTGTGATACTATCGACATTTGATTTATTTATTTACTCACATATTGAAGTTTGAATTTGTTTAGTTATAGAAAGAATGTTTGAAAGAGGATTTCAGACTTGTGTAAGATTCTGGATGATTTCAAAAGTTTTTATCATGCATTTCATTTAGGAAAGCTTAAATTTTTATGTTCACTTGTTATTTAAAAAATATATATATTCATTATTGTGCAAATTTGAAACATGTCTTGATATTATATTTCCATTTATATATGTCTGAGTTATCTCCATGTTAGTGCCTTACTGAGAAACCTTGTTACTCACTCCCTTTTTCTTCCTCCCAGGTGATAGTACAACATAAGGGTGAAAAGCATGAATTGTTTAGCAAGAGTGTTTTATATTCCATTTTTAGTTGAGTTGTTGTTCTATTTTTCTTGGCATGTATTCCGAGATTCACTAGGATATTGATAAACTATGTGATGTATTTTCTTTTATTAAATACTTATATATTCAGTCAGGACCATTGGTTGTATGAGAAGTATATACCCTGTTTTGAGGTTGTTGCTATGATTATGGGTTTTTTTGCTATTATTAAATACTATTTAAGTCAGTCAGACCATTGGTTGTATGAGAAGTATACACTATGTTTGAGGTTGTTGCTATGATTATGACCTTTATTATA